>SHCU01000460.1:63754-73901 GCA_004307685.1 Ceratina australensis
CATTTATCATATAAATTTTCAATTTCGCCGATTACCTGAAATTAATGCAATCACACGCATTTTTCGTAAATAGCATTAATGTAATTATTGTGAACTTCCTTCAAGGTCCTACGTAAGCATTGCCAATCATTTAAATACGTTTGTATGCAGTTGACGAATCACACGATACTTTCACGCGGCAAATAAATTTGAATGAAAGTTTCGATGTCAAGTACGTAAGAAGCAGCGTACGAGGAATAAAGAGGCAGCGAGTGATACTCCGTGGGAGGGCTCGGAGTACATAAACGTCACGGGAGAGACAGTTAATTGAAGGTGGATGCATTTAGGGACACCGAGCAGAGGAACGGACGTCGAACGTGGAATGTGAAACCACTTTTTGTTCGGCCCTCAGCAATCGTTCGAGGGGCAATCTACATTCATCTAAAGTATTCGCGGCCCGAAGGAACCGACGATAATGGTATTCATTACAGAGCTAAACTACAGGTAAACGGTCGCATCAGTATCGTAACCGGGCACGTCGTTACGTACGAAAGTGTTGCAAGCATCGGAGATACGGAACTGGTTCTGACGTCTTCGTCGGTTCATTACCACGGACAAAAAGCGGTCCGAACGCGCGGACCTAGCACCGCTATTATCATTAATTATGCGCGTATTATGGCCAGAATTGTCCGCAACAGTGTTTCAACGTTACTAGATTGCCCTGTAAGCTGGCTCATCGAGGCCAATATCACATGATGGGTTATCTGCAATTATTTGTCACACGCTATACGTGTATGTTCTGGAGCGTGACGATGTAGTTGGATTCAGACAAGAAGATAAAAAGATGCTACGTCAAACAAGCATAATAGGTTGCATGTACAACAGAATATTCTACTATGACGAACATTTCGAGTTAGATGTTTGGAATCGTGAAATATTTAATAACGTTTAGTAAAAAGTGCAGTTGATTCGATTTTCATGCGGTAAATACGAATACAGATGTCGAGGGACAGCGAAAGAAGTAGGAACATGACCCCCCCTTCCTACCGGTGTGACTTTTTTCGAAGGTCGTTCGAATCGGGGAGCGAAGCCGAGGCCGGGGTTTAATGTAATGCTATAAAACCGGCATAATTTAGTAATGAACGGCCACTTTGTACAAATGGCTTCGTGCATCACGGGCAAACCAAAGAAGTCCCTTTGGCCGAGCGAGCGCGTGATAGGATAATAGTAATGTGCTTAATGGTAAATGGAGGCATTCAAGAGGCCGAGATTCAGATGGCACTCATAATGGCTGCCTGAACCGGCGTATCACCCCTAATAAGTACAAGTGGCACAAAATAGCTGTAATCACTTGACATCGTGGATCGTAAGATTATCCTTCTCCCCGCTCACCTAAGACGTCGACGTCGCCGTTCTGCTCGCTCGATTCGTTTGTCATATCACCTATCTCACTCTCTGCCTTATTTATTTTACGTCTCTTTAATTTGCAATACGTATCTCTAATACTGCATGGGATTTCTGGAATTCATTATATTTACAGGGTCAGTTCATTGTTCGTGTGAACTTTCTCCAGAGGGATAAGATCTACGAGGAGTAACTAAGCTTTGTCCTAATTTTTCAATGCTTGTGGATTCTGATATGAGTTTCACGTAACACTCTACGAGATTATGCAGGCTGATACATGACACACTTCGAAACATCGAACAGCTTAGAACTTTATAACGTTACGATATTGATTATGTAATATCTGTCAATAATCGCAAACTGACGAGTATTGATATTAGAAGATTGAAAAAAATTGAAATTTGGAGGGCTGATAAATCTAGAACATACCGTAGACTCATTCGAATACCTTTTATACTTTTCGAAAAACAGATTCTTATAGTTTTCAATTTTAAGATAGATTTAAATAGTTTTTATGGTTCTTGAGATGAAAAATCCTGAGTCTCTGAACTTATATCAGGCCCTAAAAGTATTGATTCTACATTGACTATTGAAAAATGAAGATTTATTACTCCCCTTGGATTTCGTCCGGGGAAAACTTACACAAGCAAAAGCTGACTACAGTTCACTGTCTAACCCTGTAGAATAAAAATATTTGCAATTTCGTTTTTCTATATTTTATCTAAAACTATTTAATTGATATAACGCGATATTCTGATGTTAGCCTGTCAGCACTACTTAACGCCTTAATCCAAGGTCTCGTTGCGTCGTTAGCCCATTCACTACCACCTACGAGATCGAAAGGACCTACGAGGGTGAAAGAGGACGAAGAGAATGAGGGAGAGAGTGAGAGTGCATGGTTGGGTATTTTCCTTCGTTTTCGCGGCGGAGATCGAGGCAGCGAGGGTGCAAGGTCACGGTAATGGACCGTACGGGAATCACGGGCTAATAATAATCCAGGTCGCGTCGCACTATCGGCGGTAATTCAAACCAAATTTAACGCGCAGCGTATCGCAATTCCGGACAAACCATATATGTATACCTATGTGTATAGATACATACCGGCAAGGTACATGCACGTAGGACGGGGAAGCATAACTCACCATGGGTTTGTTTGCATTATCTGTCGCGCTCAAATACCCATATTTATCTCATCTCTCGTGACACCTTGATGGCCGATCGTTATTTTATTGACACCTCGCGTTCCGCGAATATTAAATATCCAACGATAACGCTGACGGATAATGTTCCGCCGTTCGTACACACGTAGCTCCCCAATCTGCTAATGATTCCTTAAAAATCAGGCATGAAATTAACGCGCGACCGTAGTTTCCCCCCTGAAAACGAATACCGGTGACGATAACAGAACTTGTACGTTCGCCGACGCGATTCTTTTCCGAATCGAGGCGTACCAAAGTAGCCGATGAATTATCGGTAAAACAGCCGGCATAATATCGGCCGGTATTAATTCGGTTAATGGCGACACGAAGTAATTATTAATTTATACGACACCTAGGAAAACGATTCGTGAGACCGGGGCATTTGTCATGAGCTTAAACCTCGTTCCATCCCTCGGTTCCACTTCCGCACGTCCGACCATCCGGCTCACCCAGTTACAAAAGCCATCGGCCACCCCCGCCTCCCCACGCGTACCGCCCGTCCTCCCCTTTAAGGGAACGTCCGTTGTCCGTGATCGATGAAACGATTTCAATTAACAAAATGCGCCGCATCGATGCCCACCGTGGTGTCTCTCATTTCGGGCAGGCGTTTTCCGAATTCGTCGAAAAATATGCTCGCACTCAAGGTTAATGGGCCGGCCGAACGAGGCCGTTTCGACCTGCCGGAAATCGTGACCACAAATACTCACGGTGGCGTCTCGTTATTTTCCGATGCTGCGGCATTAAGTTTGGTTTATTTCGAAGTTGAAAGTAGAAATTGCTCTCCTCATCCCGTTTATTCTCGAAAGCGTACTTTTCGACCATGCATGGTTGTAGTTCGTGTATTATTTTTATTTGATGGTCTCGTGAGTTATTTCTCAATATTTCTAAATATCGATGGAGGATCTTGATTGATAATGGCCATGGAAAATTTCACGCGAGATAAGGAGAATTCACGGTTGAATTCTGGTTATCAATATTGGTAATAAATATATTCGTAATACGTATGTGTCTTTAAAATAGAATAAGAAAGTTCAGTTTTCTAATTCTGTTTGATAAAAAAAATTAAATATGAAGAAAGTATCAACGAATATCAATTAAGAAATTATGCAAACCGGAAGCCCCCTAAAAGGCAAGATATCGAATAAATAAATTCTAGACATAATTTTGCTCGAAAATATTTACAAGCGTCGAGAGTATAAGAGTAAAAGATCGGCTCGTTACCTAACATCGCGTGAAAAGTACCGGGACGTTGACGCGGCAATTCAGGCAACGGAATTAACCGTGAAAATTAATTAATACACTCGACGGCGAACGTGATATCGATGCTGCAACGGCAAGGAAACAATCGGGCAGAAATCAGATTTGCCTAGGAGTGCACATTATACAGCGTTACGCTACGTACCGGGTACATAAATATGTAGGATACACGTAGTATAGGCATCGTGCGTTTCTCACTTGAGCGTCGTCTGTGTAACGCCGGTAGTTGCGATAATTAAGCGAATGCTCTAATGATTCCCTATTCGCATGACTAATTTGCGCGATAAACTGACTAAATAATAATCCGCGATATTTCTCCCCTGGGAAAAGCGCGGTCGATCGGATGCATTGCGTCCTCGATAAGTAATGCACATTTACATGCACACGTGTCCACACGTACGCGTCGACGCAGCGTAACGCTGAGATTCTTCTAAAAAAATTTAATGTGACAGGTCAGCATTGATTCCCTTTTAATAATTCGCACGCTCAATGCGATCAGCTTGATCTGTTCTAACAGAAGAGTTGATTTAGCTCGTTGCTAATGAATCAACTTGACGACTAATTTCCTGTTAAACAATTATATTTCCATCTTCGTTGTCGCTGATCATCTCTCGCGATAAGCATTTAATTATGAGTTCGACTGACATGAAAATTCCGTTGTCTCTTAAAAATTACTTGCTTTAGATCACTTTACGCCCTGGAGTGTAAATTAAATAGTTAAACGAAAGTACACAAGCGAATGTTGGTTTGTGGTTAATCTCCGCGGGTCGTGTTTGGACACGAATTACACATTTGATTTCGATTTATTCTGCTTTTATTGTTTAGACTATGCATTATAAATACGTATTATTCAATTGGGAATAAATTTTAATCGACATCGCCGTGTTGGTGTACCTACTTACGAAACACTGCACTAAATTCATACGGTGATTGCATTTGATACGTTAATTGTTATTAATTGAAATCGAAACCACCTTATTGAATAACAAAATTCCTGACTTATTAACACGAAACTTCGACTGATCACTTTCATTTAATCTCTATTGAATTAAAATCTCGAAATGGAATTTGTTCATCTACATAGAATTCTAAAACAGAATCTAAAGCTACGATTTTAATATACCGATTTCCATAATCTCAAGTACACGCAGCTCATTAAAATATTTATTAAGAAATTGAAGTAATTTCGGGATGAATATCAAGTTTCTAAAAAGGGCTGATCTTGGAAACGGCTGATCTCCTCGAGACGACGGCGGTAGGGGGTAAGGTCCCGGCGAGCTAATTAATTTTCACGGTTGATCCCCGAAAATTAGACGGGTTCCGCAGCGGTGATTCGCTAATGATTCAAGGCGGTAGCGGCGCGTCGCATCGTCGGGGAGAAAAGTTTCCTTTTTTATCTCCGCGGTCTCCGGGCCGGATCTCCGCTGGTTCCGCATTAGCCTCCGGATCGAGATAGTTTCGAGGCGCGAGGTGGTGCGATCTCATTTGCATGAAAAAGGCGAATGGAAACTTTTTTTTTTACCCGCGGACTTCAACTTTAATTCTTAATGAAAATGAGACCCTCGTGAAGTCACTAGGCTGGCACAAGATGAGATGAGGAGAGCGAGAAGCACGGCCGGTTGTGCCGCGGGGGTGTGCGGGTTCCGCGCACCCCGTCGTTCTCGGGGTGGCCGACGAGGAACGGAGGTGTGGGTGGAGGAGGAGGACGCTGACTATGAACAATGAACACGAGAGGGCCGTTCCACCGCCTTTGGCCACGCGGCCCACGGCCATACACTTAACGCCGCGCCGTAGCTATGGAATTGTCGCTCTTTCCCTGATAAGTCTTCGCATTTTCTGCGTCGCTCTCCACGAGACTCTTTAACGGGATGCGATTTCGCATTGTGTACTCAAATTCTACGTCGCGCGAATTTATTTAATCAGGCAGTTTCACAGTTTCTCTGTCCCCTAATTACCTCCATTTTCATTTCTTACAGTTACTGCGTTTTGTTTAGTAATTCGAGGCTATTGAAGCCTGTTTCATACACGTGTCATTACAATTGCGTACATTATTTCAAATCTTTTTCCATTCATTAAAGTCAGTCACTCAGAATTTTTTAATAAACATACAAAAACATTACGATACAGTATAATAATATGATTCTTCCTGGTTAGATAAAGTTATTAATAATAAATAAATAAATTAGTAAACGTCGTGGTATGAAGGCAATTTTTATTGTTCGATTTCAGCAAGGCATCAAAGCATTGATTCGAATGTAAATGATTGTACAATTGCGGACGAAGGCCAGTGTGTTGTATCAGAAGCAATCTTATTAGTCGACGGACAAAATATCGCCGGTCGCCTGCAGAGGAATCTAGACGAGCGTGTGTACTCAGTAAGTATATGCAAGCCTTTATCTTGCGGAAGGGCCCTCAGAATCTTACCGCGGGCGTCACACTTGGCGAGTGTACGCTCTCTTTCGAATGCAATATTGCTTACCCCGGTAGGCAGGCAGTCGAGACGCTCGGCTGCCAGGCCCGAAACAATAGTAATCGCGCACTCGACTTCATACTTACCCGAACACGGTTGCGGCATCGCCAGAGGACACGTCTCAAAATCAGAAACATAATCGTTATCCGTGCTACGCGTACCCACGTTTAAACGAGCTCACGTTCCTCGTTATTACAATATTCTTTCCCTAATTCCACGTGTTCAGCTAGCAATTTTTCCCTACCTAATCCGTTGGCATTACAACCTCATAGCGGAATTTCGTCGCTAGATATCTATTAACTATACGTACTATAATTAAATGTAAAAATAAGATTTGATTTCGAAGTGCTTTAACAACATTTTAATCATATCAATTAATAATATCTTCTTCAAATTTGTCACTTCTCTGAATGATTCATATGGCTTAATCAAAAATTAAGGGAGAAAGACCAATCAGTGAGCATCGAATTATATTGCATAATCTCATGCATAACCAAATATGATTGACAGCTGATCTGATAAAAGTGTTTAATAGAAGAAGAAATTTCATGAAAAGTTGTCACGGTATTTGAACGAGAGATAGAGTCTGATACGCGTTAATGATCAGCACGGACAATGAAGGTGGGGCACCGAAAGAATCGAACCGGTGGATTTTTCATGGCCGGGGTAAGCAGTGTCGTTAAAAAATCTTGGCCGAGAAAATCCGTTCTGTTACCCTCTCCATCGTGACGGCGGCGCGGCGCACCCCCAGCCGGTCCAGCTTCTTTTCCAGCGCCCCCGCTTCCTCCTCCTCCTCGCCGTCCGTAGCAGCAGAACAGGCTGCGCTCCTCCTGAGTTAACAATGGGGCGAGGCTCACGTGCGCGAGGAATCAAGTGTTCTCACACACTGGTGCAGTCCACTAGACCGAGGGCGCATGCATAATACAATGACCCTGCTAAGTACTATTTTAAAACAATGCTGAAATTGCTTTAGGGGATAAAAATGAACGAGGTAGTAGCTAGGTGTATTTTTCTCCCCCACTTCTTTGACGAGGGTTGCACGTACACGGCCGCGCCGGCCCATGCACACGGGGTGGTTACCGTCGCCCCTTTTTTCGCCCCCTTTCTTCCTGCTGTGCCTGCACATAGGCATAGCTACGGTACAAAGCTCTAAGCCTTTGAGTCGCACAGTCTCACCGGCACGGCGCACAATAAGGCGTCCCACTTTTTTGTTTTTACATTCACTTCGAGGGAACGTACAGAACGGCCGGGACGGACAGGGAGTAGGACGAAGAAAATCCGAGAATGGGCGCCCCGAAAGGCAAAAGAGAGAGCGAGAGAGAGGGACTGACTCCTGGCTAACCAGGAGGGTGAGGCTGACTGTAAGGCAGGGAAAGAGAGAGCTGGAGATGTAAAGTATGTGTGTCTACCGGACTGAGGAAACTACGATTTTTCCTGCATTTTATTCAACCCCTTTTTTTCTTCTATTCTTTATGGAATTCGTGTGAATAGCTGCTTGATAGATCTGAAAGATTCTTTACTTCAATAATTAATACGTACCGAATTGAAGTTGTATGGTAAAAATGATATTTATAGCGACGTAAGGTTTATGCAATTATTTCATTTGCTTCTCTAAGTCACAAGGAATTTTCAACGTTCTCCTTCGCCTTTTAATTGGCTTGCACTTCTATTCAATTTTTATTCTGTGCTTCGAATCATATTCAGAAACAATATTCCTTCCACGTTGTCGATCTTCGTGTAATACCCGGTGCAACTTTTTTCTCGCAGTCTAGGCAACAGTATAATTATAATAAAAAACTTGATTGCTTCTACCGAAGCTACGAACGTACTACGTATGTTTTGTCATAAGACGGTTAATGTCGCGAAAGAAGGACGTCGTTATTCTCCGAAATCGAAGTAGAAACTTCGGTAAAAGTTCGTCGAGATACACGGTTGGTAGTACGCCGTCGCGCTGTTAACCACATTTTTCTTTGCCGTTCTCGCCACAATTAGTGGGACACATCGAAAGTTAGCCGGAGGACCCGCCGGGAATTTATGATTATCGCGGCGTGGGAACTTGACCGTCTCGCCGCGTGGCCAGCTACGCTATCGATCTTCGAAATCGTCGGCAACGTCTCGCTATAGACAGCGGCTCGGATGACCACTCAACCCTCCATCGACGATGCCGTTGGGGCGCTGCGAGGTTCTTAGACCGTGCCATTACTTTGACATTTTTAATTACCGAGCCCTTGTTTCCGGCAAGCTCACTTGTCTCCGCTTTGTGACTGCTATCGTCGGCCTCTGGCACGCCACGCTGCGCCGCGCCCCACTGGCTTGACCGGCATTAAAAAGCGACTTCTCGCTGGAAACGAGTCGAGTGCCGCGGGTTAAGCTTAAATTAGCGATCGTCTAAGGCTATGCCGACCGCACTTCAAGTTCATACGATTCCCTACTTCTCCAGACTTCCCTTGTCAATTAAATGAATGCCGGGACCTCGTCGAAGAAATTCGTTTCACCGCGAGTTACCAGGATTTGCAGTTGCACTTTTTTTTAGTTATCGTTTATTTCATGACCTTCGGCCTTTAAACGGGTGGCACGTTTGATCGTCCATTTACAATACACTTATATTCTTTGCACAGTATAATATAATACTTATAAAAAAAAATAGATATAATAATTATAAAATCATCGAAAACAATTTATTGTTTACTTTATGATTAAGTATATTAGAAAGTATTTGAAGTATGACTAAGAAGCCCGTGTTTATTTATTGCCCTGATCAATATGATAAGAAAAGGGAAAAACAAGAAGGGGAATCGGTTAGGCATCCTTTTATTTCACCCCTTTACGCTTTTTCGTTAATGCGATTAGCCTCGCATAAGTAAATTACGGACAAACAGTATTAAACGGCACCGGTTTTTAGATTCGTTTACGGACGGCACGCCGGTAATGTTATTTTTATTGTAACGCAATTTTTCCGTGTCGTTATTGGCAACGTTTGAGGGGTCGCGGAGGCTTTTAAGGTTAAGTAAGGTTTCGGTATTTTCGTGGCTGACAGTTCGTAGATCGTAATTAATGCTCATAAAGTAAATAGCTTACTCTTTTATAATGTACTTCAGTATCATAATAATTTCACCAGTAAAAGAACAAATATTAATAATATATTAAAAATATTGTTGCACATTATTATCATAAATATGATTGCATCCTAAGTAGTTTTATGATTTATAGAACGGTACAAAATTAGTTATGCAATTTGTATCTATTTGTAAAATAGTAGAAATTAATAATTAAACAAATTCGAGTAATTTCGTATATATTCGCTATAAATATTAATTGCCATAATTGGCTCGCTTATTAGCAGTAGCAACGAATTTGCGAGGCAATTTATAAACCGTCGTGCCTCGAATTTACCGATTAGAAACATGCGCATTTCGAAAATTAGCGTCACCCCGTAGGCATAATGTAGATCGGCGTCCTCGCGTGAAACCAATAATCGCGTAGCACGGGGTTGGATATAGATTAGAAGGGTGAGTTGGCATAGCTAATACACGCGTTAATAAGAGCCTCGTGTTCCATGCTCGGAGCGCTGTATATAAGCGTCAGCCATGTAATTTCTAACAACATTTCTCTGTATTCGACCGGAACGCAGCGATGTACAATTGTGTACGGGCACGCACACAAGCGACGACCGCGTACAAGTTACGACTGAGTATACCGAGTGTGTCTTTTCATTATTCCGTAGTTACTACGGAATCGACATTAATAATGTAATCTACGTTTACCTGGCAATCGACAGTTCACGTGCCGCGGTTCAAATATTCTGCGTGGAATGAAGGGAAAAAGTATTTCAAGAACA
>SHCU01000461.1:1428-37219 GCA_004307685.1 Ceratina australensis
TTACTTGAGCGTGACATTTAATTTCGCTTAAATTTGATAAACTATAAACTGGCAGGAAATCACTCGCGTTTCACATGGCGCGAAATCATGATCAAGATTCGATTTCGAGATAATTGTACGTTACGAGATTCACGCGTGCTTATCGGAGATACGGACGAATCTTTATCCGATCATGTAAGCGTGCGTCATGAAAGTATGTAGATTTAAAAATAGCTTAGGTAACGTACCGCTCGTGTCACCGTGCTCGCCGATAATCCATCCGTGGCAGGATGTGGGCGCGATGTTTAGCTTCTGCGATAATAGGAAACGGAATCGGGCCGAGTCCAAATTTGTACCGCTACCGATCACACGGTTCCTCGGCAGCCCGGACAGTTTCCACGCGACGTACGTGAGAACGTCGACCGGGTTCGAGACGATCAGAAGAACCGTCTCCGGGCTATATTTGACCAACTCAGGTATGATGCCTTTGAAGATGTCTGTGTTCCGTTGAACGAGGTCCAGTCTCGTTTCACCTTCCCTCTGGCGAACGCCGGCGGTCACGACGCACAGACTCGAGTTCGCTGTCGCGGCGTAATCCGTGCTAGCGTAAATCCTTGGATTCTTTACGAACGATGTGCCGTGCTGCAGATCTAACATCTCGCCCCTGAGCTTATCTGCCATCACGTCAACGAGCACCAGCTCGCTCGAGACACCCTAAAAAATAAAATTATTATTCACAATAGGAATGATTTTATTTTATTTATTTTTGGGAAGGGAATATGCGATTCTTACATTTGCTAAAAGACTGAAGGCACAGGCCATTCCAACTTGGCCCACGCCTACCACAGTGACCTTGCTCCTGCCGTAGGACATCGGCTCGATGACCGTGTTCATCAGCTTGTTCTTTAACGATGCCATTCTCCTGTAACGAGTCGAATCATTTTTATTAGCTCAGATTCCTACGATTTTATATGTATAGTTAGATGATCAAAGGTCAAAAAGGTCACACTCACTCAAAATTGTGCAAAAGTATATTAATTACAAACAATATTTGATTATAGCAGCTCGAATCACGGTTTCTTTCTAATGTTCACTTTTCAGTAGATTTTCATGGAATTATTTTCTTCAAGGTCATAGAGGTCATGAAAATCTACTCGCGACGCAACAGTTTTATGACTTTTCCGCTATAAAATTATTTTTAGTCACAGTTTAAAAAGCAAAAAATATATAAAGTACATATGAAATATAATCAAAATTAAAATTGTTAATAAATAGTATGAAGTAGTGCACAGAAAAGTAAGACTGTGAAAAAGTTGAAGAGCTACGAGAGCGGAGTTTGAGAGTCAGGAATATTTACGTCTACATGCTAAATATTTACTATAAATTGATTACAACTGAATGAAATGCTGATAAGAACACGGATAATGCGCAAGCTCGCGAGATGCCACTAGCGGTACATCAAACACGTGTGCATCGCGGTGTTTACAGTAAACTACGCAAATGCATACGTTAGAAAATAAATATAAATTCACAAGCATTTTCAACGATTCCTAATAATAAAACATATGAAAACAAACTAAAGAAAAATTAGACTCATGCTTAATAAAAGAAATATTCGTTAAACACTCGCGTTAATATTAAATTCTTTAAAATCGTTCAACTACCATTAAAGGGATAGATGTACAAAGCCATCACCAAATAAAATACTGGGCGAGGCGAGTGAGAATAAGATTCAATTAAACAACACCAATTATTGTAGTTGAGAGTTTATTGCTCGCTTGACCTCGTTTCGTTTATGGGAACGGCGATCGCTCGCGTTTAAACGTCGCCATCGCCGACGCGCGTACAACTCCGGTCCGTCGCGGACGCGCGGTAAAAATAAAAATTTTTCACTAACCTCACCATGGTTGCTTTGTGAAAGAGGAAAACAGAAAAGCGTGACAGGCAAAGAGAAAGAAAACGAAGCCAACACCAAAGCTTTTGTACTCAGCCGGGTTTTACCGAACGGTTCCGTAAGTGCACGTCCGACTAGTCTGACAGCTCGAAGACTTCTGTCTGGTAAGGTGACCTTGTCCCCACTTTTTATACCTCCCATAAGCTGCACCAACCTCGGGTTCTCGGGGCTGACGAAATCTGGAACGCAGCCGGAGTATATCTCACCAGACTCGGTGATAAAATTTCGCGCCCGTTTTTCTGGCCAAGTTTTCACAATACAAAACCCGGTCACGCGTTAATCGATCACGTGCCGCATGCTCGCCGCCTCTACTGTCCACGGTAATTTCGCTAACGCGTGGATTCGTAATGAAATTCGGAAATGAAAGTGACTGGTTGCGCACGCGTAACATGACGCAACGCACGTTTCCCTTCCGCGATGAACCAGCGTTCATCGATCCGAACAGTCGGCTTTCCTCTCGATCCCCACCGCCAATAAAAATCTGCCTGCAGGATGTGTGTTCCGACTCTCGGGGGGCTAAAAATACTTAGCAAGGGGTCAATGAAATGTCTCCTAAGTCTCGATCAGAGCAAGAGCTTATTTCGTCCGAACAAATGTCACACGGTGGAAATCTCGTTCTTTACTATCAATTTTTCCCGTATACTTTGTTACGGTACAAGTATTTCAAGCAGTGTTGAAAGTTTTCTACTTAGAACAGGCTGTATGCACTTTAGATAACTTTAGAATCTTCTACCTTTGATCGGATGAGTTTTACGCTAGAGAAGAGGAATTCGATCTTTTTATATCTAGCAGAAGGTCTACAAGTCGCGCGACCGTGAGAACCGACGGTTAGAAGAGTTGGGTGACTCGGTTATATTTCTAATGAACTTTAAAAATAGATCTTTCCTTTTATATTGCACATAACGTGACAGGAGCTTGTTAATTCTCTAACACTATCTCAGACCATCCCAAAGAGTTTATTAATTAATCCTGAATTTACTTATCGGACTACGTCAGGCCGTTGCAAGTGTTGTAGGTATCATGCGATTATAAAAAATTTGTCTGGGAAATTAGACTTTGGCCAGGAACTTATCGATGGAACGCAGACATCTCACTTTTTTCATCGAATAATTCGATCGATAGGTTCGCGTGGAAGTATGTGCTGTACTATCAGTGGCCGTTCGTATCATAGACGGTACATACGCCCGCTTCCCGGAAAACCCGCGACGCTCGGTTGAGTCATATTCAGGAATACCTAGCAGCCACGTGGTATACAGAAATGCATCCGAGGGTGACGCAACGAACCTTTAACCGGTTGCAATTCCATGTGCTACGTGATCGTGAGCACCTTTCGGTCGTTTCTAACTGGATCCTTCCCTCTCTTCGCACGTTTGACTGATCTTCCATCCCACTGGCTGCTGAGCTAGACAAATGGGTTAGGCAGGTAGTACCCGGTAACGGGACAACGTGAGCGCCGGCACGTTTGTCAGTTCCTCTGAATTTAATGGAAGCTTACGGTTAAAATTAATTCTACTGGTGCATCTGCGCTGTCAACGGGCATGAACCTCGACGTAGTATATATTACCGTCGCTATGATCACATGCCGAGGCGTGATTATTCGTCTTGTCAAAATTCGACGACTGATCCACGCGTCGAGATACCGATACCGATATCTTTTATCAGGCTCGATCTGTATACATTGCAATCTCATTTGGACAATTTAGGAAACGATAGTTGCGTAGTACGTATTTAAGGAATAATTTTGTCAATATCATTTTATTTATATTAATTTTTTAATATTCTCATTTAAAAAAAAAATTAAATATTCGTTTAATATTCGGTTATTATTCTCGACATATGTCTCGATGTTAGATAAGTAATCCTTGTTAAACACTCGAAACAAAAAAGTGGAGTATCACCGTGACAGAATTGTGAATAAAAAAATCACGTGTACCGATTGTGTCACATTAGACACGCACGTGCGATATTACGAATTATGTTTATTTACGCGAGGCTAGTTGCAACCTTAGACCCTGACTTTCTTCCATTTTTTACCGTAATCTAATCAGCAGTTAGGGATGAAAGGTTACTACATTTCACCGAGATGCGCCCGGTTCTCTCTTTTTTTTTGCATCTGGCCTTTACACACGCCGTCACGCGGATTCAAGTTAACGGACCTGGCGTCCCGTTCCTGTAATTATAATCATTTGCATCTCCATCCGGCTTGACCATCGATTCGTTCCCGGAAAATTAAGGAGAAATTTAATGGGGATGACGATTCGTTTCGCAATTTAACCGCGCGTTTTACGAGGCGAAAGCAGAATTGACAAACGCGTGCAACGAGCCGATGCAAATTAGTCATTCTGTAAATAATTTTTTAATAGTCAGGATTTTTAAATGAAATTAATTATTAAGTAATTATTGTCACGGTAACACTGCATTTTTTTAGACATTTTTACGAGGACAATTTAATTCATAAATTAATTATTAAGTAATTATTGTTACGGTAACACTGCACTTTTTGTACACATTTTTATGAGGACAGTTTGATTTACCATTGCATTTGCTCTAAATATAAAAATATGTAACACGTAACTTCGTATATACGAAGATAAGAAATGAAGGACGCTTCTGCAAAGGAGCACGAATAAATATACATAATCCAACCTGTTTGTTCCGCACACTTGAACTTTGAGATTAGCAATCTCGAGAGAGAGCATACTTGTTGCGAAAATTTTATAGACCCATAGTATATTTTCCTGTGAGATAATATCACTAAATTATTCAAGCAATTATATATTGTATTAAAAATGGATTGATTAAATCGTGAACAAGGGACCGAGCCGTTTAATTGAATCGTGTTACGGAGTGCGTAAGGGAACGTCGCGCATAAATTGCGAGTACATTAAGCAGCCCTCGCGTTACTTCGACGCATACTTTGTGGCGTAAACCGTGTGCTGCACGATGCTTTACATTGTAATCATTTTACCCTGTAAAATGCGATAGAAGTTGGGAACGAGCGTAGGTCACGGAATCAGCGGCCCGACATTGATTTTAACCCGCGCCGCGGTTAATTATTAATGCGTTACAGTTTATTACGCCGTTTTATGATGTGACACCGCGATAATTACGTTCGCCGGTCTTTATTGCCAATTAGGTAAGGTAGCAGGATACGGTACCGATCGGATCGCGTCTTCTTTCGTTAAAACGGCGTCGTGATAAATTAATCGATCGCATAAAGCGCGAACCAATCATCCAATTAGCCTCTCGGGATTCGAGCGACGGGGATTTCTTTCGTTTTTTTTTTAATCGTCGATCGAGCGAACTTTAAAAACCGCCGCCGCGCTGAGCCGGCGAAAACCGGACTTTGTAAATCTTGCGCGATTCGATGCTGCTAATTGCATCGATCCGCGATGGACCGCCGTGGCACACGAGGAGCTGAGCTTCGATCGAACCGGCTAATTGCGTGTCCCACGTGCTGCGCCGAACAAATTGGAAAAGTTCTCGTTCTTTTTCGTACAGATATACCAGTAATCAGTGTCCATGATTCCTCGCGATTTTGATAATGCAAGAAAGCTTCCAGTTGCGTTTATCTTGATTCGTTTTTTATATATCAAATTAGAGAACAGAAGATTTTTGTAATGCATAAAGTATACACAGATTTGCTTTTAATTAGAGTTATTAACGTTACGGGCTCATTATTATTTTCAAGACTGTGACGTTCTCGATGACCTAGTAAACTCTGCCACCGAAGAGACCTTCGATTTAGAAATCGTCACGAATCGATCGTTATGGTATTTGACCGGCCTTGTAGCTTCGCTCATTTACGAAATGATACGTGAATTTTATTTTTATGGAGCACGCACTCGAATTTCAATTTGTTCATTGAATACAATATCTATCGAGAGTTGGTTATAGTATAACTGGAATATTTATTGCACAAGGATACAATATAAACTATTTTATTTGTAGAGTGTGTGATATATAATTTTTCAATTTCTCCTTTAAATTATAGATCATTCTATCTCCTTCCCTATTTAACTATAACGTCACGAGCTACCTAGTTTTTTACCTTCATTTAAATTCTGTTTGTCATTTTACTCGCGAGTTCTGTTATTAATTTCAAATGTATAGGAAATCGATGAGGGCCACTACATATTTTTAGCGTGTTATCTCTGCAAATATAACGACATTGAATATACCCTGAAGTTTAAAATACATTTATTTTCATAACAAACAAATTGGAAGAATCGACAGAATTGCACCTACAATTTTAGATTATTAGCTATCAAGTGCTATACTGCTATACTAAACTTCTAATTCTTAAGTATCGTATCCCAAAGAATCTTCAATCGTGCGCGTGCATAATTTAACCAGAGTGACTGAGCGGTTTCACGTTCGCAATTAACTTATTACATAAATACATAAACACAGATCATACAATTTTTAATGCTTATGCAACTGAAGTTGAGGCAGGTGTGTATGGGAGCATTACATTTTATAGACACGATTCTGCTCAGCGAGTCAGCAGCGATATAAGGGCCATTTATTTAGAAAATGGTCTAAGTTTATATCTCAAAATAATTAAGTTACTTCATCTTAATAATTGTCATGATTTTAATAAGAATTATAAATGACATTCTTTTAGGTACACTTAAGTAGTATGAAATACTGTAATTACGTACATTTTTAGTTTGATTAAAACATAAATTCTTAATCTCTTCCTATATCATTTATTTTTTTTTATTCAGTAAGCATTGGATGCCTTGACGGGCCACACGGTTTTACAATAATTTTATATACGCCGTAGTTGCTCGACGAAATCTGTGCCTAAATTCAATCGTGATATTTACGTTTGGTTTGCACTTGTTTCCACGAGTCTGACTCGTCGTATTACGTCAAGTGGTTAAGTACCTCAATTAAAATATAAATGGCCCTAGGTTCACACATCCTATATGATAGACAATGTCTAATAATTAAAATTAACTATCACTATTCCCGTGTATTCATTGGCGCGAGGACATCACGCAAATTTAATTTTTGATTAAAATTCTAAAAATGGTTTCCATTAGTCCGATTCATCATATTAATTTTTGGTCCAAAATGGTTTCCATGAGTCTGACTCATCAAATTACATCAAGAGGTTAACTACCTCAAGTTCAAACATAAATGCACTTAGGTTCTTATATCTTACATGTACAATAGACAATATCTAATAATTAAAATTAACTTCCATTATTCCCGTGTATTCATTGACGCGAGGACATCACGCGAATTTAATTTTTGGTCTGAAAATGGTTTCTATTAGTCTGATTCATTATATTAATTTTTGGTCCAAAATGGTTTCCATGAGTCTAACTCATCAAATTACATCAAGACCAACTTGAATTACATTAACTACCTCAATTTCAAACATAAATGCACTTAGGTTCATATATCTTATATGTACAATAGACAATATCTAATAATTAAAATCAACTACCATTATTCCCGTGTATTCATTGATGCGAGGACATTACGCGAATGATAAAATGCACCAGCGAGCGTAGCCACATCCGCGTCTATCCATTATACACGGGTGGTCGTCGCTCGCGAACGCAGCGTTAAAAGGTGCATTCACGCGTGGAAAGAAATAGAGGATAGCGAGAGGAGTTATCGGGGGGATGAGAAAATGGGTGGTAGTAGATCGTCCGTAGAACGCGGCAACAAGTGATTCCCTGTGACTATAAATAAATGCCGGCGCGGACCGGGACGGGGGTACCGGTCAGTCGTAAATCTGAAATCGGGGGCATAATCGGCGCGCGATCTGGAATCTGGCGTTGATCCCGTGGCTCGTTTGCCTCTCCCCGCGATCCACCACGTTCTCGTCTCGGCGTTCATCTCGACTCTGGCGCGCTCCTCTTATCCGTTGGTTACCGTCGACGATACGCCGCGAGATCTATTCGTTCGCGATCGGTAATCCAGGATCCTGTTTATAAATCAGCCACGTCCGCCGGGAAATTATTTCCCTGGAATTACTACCCCCGGTCTCATTATCTCGTGCTGACCTCCGAGACGGCAATCTCGCGTCTATGCCGGTTATAAACATTGTTGAGTTAGCGAAAAGCCGGATACGGGTAGTAATTGCTCGCCGGAGATATGTGTGTGGGAACGTTATCGCTAATAGCGGGAAGAGTGATACGCGGTTGATGTAACGATTCAGATTAGGCAATTAAGCAATTCGAAATGAGATTAGGAACGTTACGTTTTGTTTATGGCGTGATGCACAGAAATTATTTTTACGTGATAGTAGTATTTTTTATTTAGTTTATCTGCTGTTTCATGTCACATTGTTTCATACTGAATTCAAGCACAATTGAGTAATTCAGTGGAAAGTAATGTTCTGGTAATATGTACAATAATTAGTTTGTTCATGAAGAAATTCTTCAACTTCTTACTTAGAGCATAAAATTAAGAAATTATAAATGAGATGTGAAACCTTGTTACATGATGCATAGAAATTATTTTTTTATTTAAAAGTTCATCTTCATGTTATTTCACATCGCATTATTTTACACTACATTAATAAGAAAAATTGTAATATAAAAATATTCCTTCGAATATCTCGTACACAATTGAACAATTGAGTAAAAAGTTACCCTTTGATAACATGTAACATTATTACAAGAACTTGTTTGTTCACGAAGAAATCAATGGAATTCTCTGGCTTCTTAAAGCATAAAATTCCATTCACGTGGAAACATAAAAACCAGATTAAACGTTTTCTCGAGGAAACATTTACATTATGATTTATTATTGCAAATCACTACAATTCGCTAGACGTCTATCATACCAATGAAAAAAACTTATCATCATATTGAACTTGAATCGTCTGGTACAGAAGGTCCTATCTTCTCGTCTGTACGTTATCTAAACCTCGCGACATTCGCAATTAGGTTTTTATGAATCGTGTAAAGTTCACGATGAAACGTTCGCACGTGAATAAGTTCACTGAACCGTTTCTCTGTTTCCTCACACGTGGTCAGAGGTTAAGCTATTGAGCCTGTCCATCGCTGAATGAAATCGCTTATCTATGGAACTGGGTATATGTTGCAATTTTCACGTGTGCAAAGTTACGGTTGCACTCGGTGTAAGACGGTCACGTATCGCATTAAGGGTTGCAACGTGGTATCTCACCACACGCCCGGATACTCTACGTCGGTGATGGCAATTACCTTGGACGTGTCTATGTGAATTCGATTAGCTAGGTTTTTCATATACCCGATAGGGCAGTGCCGAGTGCACTTGCTGAATTGATTAGCAATCTCTGCGTAATGGCCGGTCAAATTATTATGATAGGAAACTCGCGTAATTTATATAGTGAAAAATCTCGAGAAGCTCACGACAATGTATTATGAATTTAATGTACGTTCTCCGAGCTAAAAATAATAAACGCTTTTAGAACTTGTAACTTTTACTAAAACATTTAGATAAGAGTTTTCGCATGACAAGGCAAGCATTCGTGTTTCACAATTCTTCGAATGTAACATTTTAGATCGGTTCTGCGTCATAAGTCTTAACTGATTACGCGCATTAGGAACGGCAGGTGCGAACTATTTAACGATTCGATACGATACGCGTCTACTAAATCTTAATTAATCGCGGTATAGATACTATATTGCCGCGATGTGATGTCCGATTAAAAATATTGGCGACCGGTCAGCGAATAATTTTCCGCGTGTTCGGTTCGTTTCGTTTTATCACGGGGCGAAACAAGTGTAACGAGAAACGAGTTTCGCGTCGGTGCGACGAACGAAAAAACACGAAAGCACGAATATCGGTACGGGGATCGGTTTCGGACAATCGGCCGGTATTGGCGTGATTTCACGCCATTAATCTTTTCTCGACAATTAACCGACCGCGGACCCTAACGCAATGCCCGGCTATTAATTACAATCAACGCTATCTCACGCACACCCGGACTGATACCTCGTTCCTTCTTTTTTTTTATTAAATCTCCTTGTCGAAGAAAAGCATTGATTTTATATCGGGGCTCGAGCCCTGACAAAACTGGATTGAGCTACCTTTAATTGCAGTCCTTCTGAACATCGAGGACCTACTTTGTAATAATGCTTATCCAATATTAATGGTAGAAACATAAATTGCATTGTCACGTGTGTTATATTGGGCTGGCAGCCAAGTTACATTACAGATTTTGACGATTGTTGGATTTTATACTTTCTTTTGTTTCGATAATTTTAATAAGTTTCGGAATATCGTTTTCGATGTATCTATACGATTTTATAACTCTTTATAAAACTCTTATATCTACATTTATCAGCTCGCTTGGTCGTTTGGTAAAGGATCGCAAAATAAAAACGCTGAGATTTGGTTCCATTTATTTATCGATCAAATCAAAATTCTTATATCTACATTTATTCGCTCTTACATTAAGTTATTACAGTTCAACATACAATTTGACGTACAGAAATACTTAAACTAAATCGTAGTTCTTCGCTTGGTAGCGTTTGCAAAGTCTAATCGTTGCAAACGCTACCAACTCAGATCTCACATTACATTACACATATTCATTATTTCCACATTCATTCTTGCATACATTAAATTATTACAATTTGACGTACAATTTCAAACGCAGAGATTCTTAAACTAAATCGTAGTTCTTCGCCTGGTAGCGTTTGCAAAGATTAGACTTTGGGACTGAAAGAACTCACCTGGGTTCTTCCGTCGCCCAACAGATGCCGTGAACGTGACGATTTTTTTCTACGAACCTTTCGGATGCTGCGTTCAATATAATAAAATTGCATTAATAAATTCTGCCACAATTAATATTTCAAAAATTTATTATTATCATATAAATATAAATTCATTATTACTTAAGATACACAGGGGTTATAATGTACTTATTAAATATCGCATTATGGAAGTTGATCCTACTTAAGATCTGTTGTTAAGCGGTTACTTAGAATATTTGTCACAGGGCGTTGCACATGATACATAACTGGCGCAGTTATTATGAATTGCATCCAGTTTCCCGCCGCGACCCGGTATCATATATTTGATTTAATGAGGTAACAAGTGCAGCGGGACCTCTATTGCAGCCAGGAACCCGAACCGGTGATTAATCTTACCCTGATTTCCTCTACCTGAGCCCGGGACGCGTCCTACATCGTTTAAAGTGACAACTATTTCAAAGTAACAGCATCTCCGATCGTTAACTTCGGGCCCGACTGTTCCACCACCGTCGCTGACAGGGAATTAATCTAACACGATTTCGCATTTCTATATTTTCCGATGAATATTAATTAAAATATGCGAGCCTAATCATTCTCACAAGGTGGGACAGAGAGATACGACTGCGTGAAACGTATCTAAATTTATGCAGAGGCCAAACGAACAAAAGATCGATCGACTCGAGCATTAGAGATCCTATGTGCATAACGAGACCCAAATCCTCTTTTTTTATCCTCCCTCGGGCCGTTCCTTCTTTTTGGGGGATTAATCACGCGGGCAGAATTCTACGGGCTGCCGGCAGCCAATCCCGACTCGATTGATTCACGGGCTCGGGCCGGTGCACCGGGAACCAGGAAGGATAAGGTCGTAGAAAGTGTCGGAAGAACGATCGGTAGAAGGGAGAGAGATGGGAACAGGGAGTCGAACTTCGCCGCTAATGCACGTCGGGTGGAGATAGAAGGGGAGAGAGAGCAGGGTCCGTTGATTAGCGGATATCTTAATTACTGATTGGCCGCGCGGACTAATTAAATCGTAACTCAATCAAGGACCCCCGTCCGTGTACCTGCTGCGATTTTACGACGGCGCACGGTGAATCGTTTACATCCAGAGAGCAGTAAAATGTCTTTTTACAATCGTACCCTGAGAGAAAATTCCACGTCAATAGCTAATTGAATATCCGAAATACTAATTGATGTAATTCTATTTTTTCCTTTTTTTTTTAAATAATACTGATTGACACGAGTTAAAAATTTTATTGGTATTTCTGGATCAGTAGGAAGTACGAGGTAATTTGGGAAGGAAATTTCGGTTCATAAACTCGCTACGCTCGTTCCCGATGTTCATTGGCAATATCATCGTCGTTGGTTTAAAGTTATTCCGTACCCTCGGAACGGCATAAATGATCCGAACGCATCAGATACTGCACATGGGAGGTTTGGGATGAAGTTTCATCGGGCTCCGGACCACTTTTGGCCGAATCCCTCCTTTTTACTCCTACACGCCGTCTTTTTTCTCTCCGCGGGGACCTCCTCCTCTGCTCATAGTGGACCGAGACCCGTTGCTCGAACCGGCCGGGCATTATGTTCGGGACGAAATAAAAAGTGCTGTAATTAGTAGTACCTACCGCGGTGTTCCGCAGGTGAACGATGTCCCCGCGATTCTCCCTCTGGCCATCTCAACCGTACGAATTTCCTCAGCGTCCAATTCTTCATAAAAAAGATCTGGCTTTATCTAGTCTCATCTCTTCTCATAAAAATTGCGTCAGCTCGTTGACACCTGCCTAGCCATCGTAATGGCTTTTGCAAAAAGCGTTCTAATCTTAGAGACAGTAGATATAAAGTAGGGGAGCTAGTAGTAAACGTGTCCATGCCAAGGGAAGGAAGGGAAGATTGAAATGGTTGTTCTTCCTCTTTCTAATTCTGCACAGATATAATTGTGAGGCAGTCATTACAGAGTGATAGACTTTTTTCCATTTTTTATCATCTCTCTCTTCCCAATGAGGAGACATTCTCACTTACATCCCATGATTCTACTTCCTCTACGATGTCCTCAGTATCTAAGTCAATTTTAGTAAAACAAAATCTGGCTTTATCTAGTCTCATCTCTTCTCATTAAAACTGCATCAGCCCATTGACACCTGTCGTCTAGCCATAATAGCTTTTGCAGAAGGCGTTCTAATCCTAGAGACAGTAGATATGGAGTAGAAGAGCTACCAGTAAACGTGTCCATGCCAAGGAAAGGGGAAGAAGGTGGAAGTGGCTGTTCTTCTTCTTCCTAATTCTGCATGCACAGATACAATTGTGACAGCTCAGTCATTAGACAGTGATGGCCTCACCATTTTTTATCATCTCTCTTTTCAACAAGGAGATATTCTCTACATCTCTACATGTATTACCTCTACGATTTCCTCAGCGTCCAATTCGATCTTAATTAAACCTGCCCGGTGTCACCTGTCCTCTAGCCACCGTAATGGCTCCTGCAAACTGCGTTCTAACCCCGATCCAGATTTTAGACGTCGATACTGGGCGGAAGGAATCACGTTATTAGGTTGATAATCGCGATATGAATTATGTACTCGCATCGAGATATAATACAGAAAAATGGCTTCGAAGCCTGAGAAGCCGCGGAGATGAAGACGTTGCCGTGCTCCCCGTCGTTATTGGTGTGGCTTCCAGCATGAAACCCCTCGTGGATCTCTTTTTATTCGCTCCCCCTCCCGTGCGCATTCGTTAGCACGGATAATGAATCACCGACGCGACGCGTCCCCGTGTGCTCCTGTCGCGAGCGACGAATAATTCGCTGGTGGCGGGGTCGTCGCGACGACAACCGGCGAACCGTGGTTATATTATACCCACGACTCTCTCTCTCTCTCTCTCCCCTCTCTTTTATACCGCGAATACGAATCGTGAAACGCGAGGAACGGAGTCATTAAAAACAGCCGGTAACCTCCTCCCGGTTGCCACGTTCGCGTCTCTGTTTCACGCGTTTTTTCCGTCGGTTCACCACGACGAAATTTCGTGGCTGTAATTGTAGCGATGTATCACCGTCGATTATTTTGTACGCGCGTAGGTAGGCGTACACACCGGGCGACATCCAGTCGAATTCCATGAATAAATTTCTTCTTCTCCTGGTCATCCCGCGGTTAAGTAGGAACCGTTGTCGGATTCGTTATTGAACACGGGTCACGTGTACCGTCTCTACCCCGGGGACAGCTTCATCGTGGATCACCGTCTAACTAATACTAACGCGAATTTTATAATAGATCGCCGTATCGTTGACCATCGCGGCCTCGGAGCCTGCCGTTCCTTTATGTTTGTAATAGCGATCGTTTCATCACCGGTGGCCGGTCGAACGGTTAACCGCTTCGTACGTCCGGCCAATTAATTACCGTCGGCTCGCATTAATCTCGGCAAATTGACCGAAATCGTTCCGACCGCCGCGCGATTTATTTTATATTCGTTCGAGGGAGAAGGGATTTGTAAAGCAAACACCGTTCACTCGTATCGTTTATTTAATATCGTTCATTTTTTAATCAGCTTCATTCCAGGGTGTTGAGTATAGATTTCTGTGTGTCGTAAATTGCTCGGCAAGACGCCTCGGTTAGTTCTTGCTCCTCGGCGGTGTACGGGTGTCGAAGGAGCGTTTGTATACCGTTTCTACCGACTATGCATGGCAGCGACATGTAGACGTCTTTTTCCAAACCGTGTCGACAACCCTGGAATTTGTTAGATCTGCCATGTTTGCCAGTACGTTTTATAATATTTGAGTTGTTTATTCTGAAAATGGCCTAAGTCCATTTATACTTAAACTGAGTTTATATATTTATATTTTATTATTATTAACTGTATTAAATATATTAACTGATTTTACGTATTTATACTTAAACTGAGTTTGCGTCTCAATAAAATTAACGATACAAGGTACAGGATACTAATCTGTCATTTTCTATTTCTGACATCTTTTTAATTTTGAATATATAAATTACAATTTCCTTCAAAATGGAAAAATTATATAGAAACTTAGTTTCTTTCTAAATTGACTTAGGCCACTTTTAAAATAAATGGCCCATTTATAGGTCCATAACTGAGGTTCATGAATCTCGTAAATGCAGAAGTATTAAGATGCTTCTTCTTGACTTTAAATCGGGGTGTTAATTAAGTTACCTTCAAATACGTGGATACCGTGATGCAGATGCACGTATTCCGCACGATAGCGTCCACGACCTCCGCGGCACAGATACCAGTGCCCCAGCAGCGATAACCCTTCCTCGAGATAAGATCGTTGTCGCAATCGATTACTTTCGTATGCAACTCACCCCAAGATTCCGGGTCTGCCTTAGTGCCGATATCTTTGTTGATGTCCTTCAATTTTATGCCCATCACAGTTACAGCTGACCAAATAGGCACTACAGGATTTAATACGTACAATCTAAATTATCTTTAAATTTTTTTACAATCTATAATTAATATATATTGATTTAAAATCTTATTAAAAATTATCTGATGTTACGTAGGATGGAATATAGTTTCTCTCAAAAAATTGTTAGAAATGATACAATTTATGTAACACCGTTCTTGTGCTTATTACCGGACGTGGGACCATTCTCGCAGATAATCGACGCTTGCACAGAGTTCGCCGAAATTCCAAGCTTCTGCGCGATGAAGTACTGAAACCTACAGCTGTCCAAAAATGTCCCGAGTCCGACTACCCGATGCGGCGGGAAGCCCGAGAGTTTCATCGCTGCGTACGAGAGAATGTCCACTGAAACAGAACGTACTCTTCGCGTTCGTTCCATCTCGTATAGACCACCGGCCATAAGCATTCAACGAGTTAATATTCCCTGATATACTATATACGTATACATCGGATTAAAAAAAAAAGTGAATATTTAAGATCGTTTGAATACCGATGGACAGCAGTGTCACTGATTAATTACAAGGTACCAGACGTACCTGGAGACGTTACTATTAAAAGTATACTGTTCGGTGCGTACTTGCAGACTTTCGGTATAACGTCTCTGAAAATAGTCAAATTCTGCTCCAGCAAACTGTTCGGGTCCTGTTCGACCGTAGCCCTGTCGCCTACTGTGATCACACACACGGTCGCATCTCTCGCCATCGAGTAATCTATAAATGATTAACCAGAGATTAAAATAAAAAATAATGGAAGCACTTCTTCTGAGAAAAATTAATAAGAAAATAAAAAACAATTTAATATTATTTAATTTTATAAGAAAATAAGAATATAATTTAATTTAACACTAAACCTACCAACAGGTTTCGCATACTAATATACTATACTAATATTTTCTACAATTAAACACTATTTAATGTTAGTTTAATACTAGTTTAAATTATAGTTACAATTTTAACAATATAACAGGACCATTTTTTGTCTTTTTTATTAAAGAATTTAAGAGGGGTCATTTTGACCATGGGAAGGTTTAGTGTTAACACGTTCCCTGCCAAGTCGCGTACCATAAATCGTATACGGCACTATAAATGGAACGTGTTAATAAGAAAATAAAAAGAAATTTATAAAGTTCAATTGAAATTCGAATACAAATAACATGAATATAATATTTTAATATATAAAGATGATCGGTACGTTTAGTGTTAAACAGTTAACGATTTATTTCGTCGATTAATCAAACTGAAGCATGTGTGAGCATTAGGAATTAATTTTCACCTTTGGTACCGACGACCTTCGGGTTGCCGAGGTACGCAGCCGCATGGCTGATGTCTTCCGCCTCCGCTTTCGCCAATTCCTCATTCAGGTCTATGAACACGAGCTCGGACGCGAGCCGCTGCAACCGGCGAAACCGAGATTATAAAGAGTAATTAACGGTAACTAGCCGCGCGGCGTCACGTCGTCCCGGAGCTATGCATTACGCACGCGGAATCGTTACGTAATCAAGAAGGGGGAATCGCATTAAGAGCGTGGCGCTCCGGCGATCGATCGCGGCATTCGAACGATCCCTTAATGCGAGGGATCGTTAGGGTCCGAATCGCCTGTTCGCTGGCATCACTTTGTCGGCTCTCGCGTGAGCAACCCTTCAACGGAATTGCACAATTTGATGGAACTAGGAATTTTTCATCGAGCCGATAATTATCAGCTTCTGTTCTGTTACATCGCTTCGTGCGCTTTCACGCGGTTCGTTAATTAATCAATGTAAATCATTTACGGCATGACACATCAATTAAAATGGAAAGTATACGAAAAATTCTATACAAGGAAATCAGTTAACGATATTTTATTTTTTTATCTGGTTCATCTTATTGCCTAAGAGCAAGCTTGCTAGAAATAATTGATCGAGCAACGCAATAAAATATATTAGGAGATATCCGAAAAATTGGATGTAAGGAAGTCTGCGAATATTTAATTAATATTTGATTTTTATCCAGTTAATCTTATTGCCTAACATAGCAAGCTTATTAAAAATGAAAAGAATAGGATGAAATAATTGATCGTGCAATATCAGAAAAACTGGATATAAGGAAATCTGTGATGATCCAAATGAACGATGAATCCAAACGATCCGAACGATGATCCAAATAAACGAAAGAAATAACAATGAGAGTACGATTTTAAAGTGAATTTTAAAAGGGCTCATTCGACGCCACTTGGTACGTTTAGTGTTAAAAATGAAGAGAACAGGATGAAATAATTGATCGTACAATATCCGAAAAACTGAACGTAAAGAAATCTGCGAATATTCAATTAATATTTGATTTTTTATCCGGCTATTCCTGTTGCCTAACATAGAAAGAACAGGATGAAGTAATCGAGCGAGCGATCACGAACGTATCCCGGGGCGATTACGTATTTGTCAAAATCTCGTTGCCGTCCGATATAATTGATGCGACTCTATCGCTTAACGTCTACGATTTCGTGCGGCGTGAATTTTTTCCGCGACACCCGGGGCATCAATCGTCGCGGGTTTTTCTTTTTAACGCTTGCGATCCCTCTTAATCACGGCCTAATTCGTGTACGGTTGAATAATAGACCGACCGTCGCGTGGGACACACGAGCGGTGTGCATTTTCGTAACGAATAGAGAAGGCAAGCGTGCAGATGGACACATTTTTCTCCTGACATATGGCGCTTTCACGCGTCAAGACAAAACCCGTGGCTACCAACGGAACGGAACAGAGAGCTGCTGCTTCTTAATATATTACGTTACGCCCTTATGCTTCCAATCTGTTATTGTATACCGCTTAATCACCATACTTCATTAAGCACGACTTCCGCAACATGCATAATATCGCAGCTGATGAAGTCTCCCCAGTCAGTTCCTCCCCTTCTCTCGTTTCTTTTTTTTTCTGACTGTCTTAACCCCCTCGTGTAATACCCACACGTATCGTGCGACGATATTGACCGGTAATTAACTCACAAAAAGGCCTCCTCCTCCGCTGTGTGTATACTTGGTAACGAGATTTTTAATGACGCATGACCACCGCGGGTCAGACGAAGAGGGATGCCCAAACGCATTAACGATTTTGGTACGAGGCAGGCCGTTGAATTAGAAGTAAAAAATAATTTGAAGAATTGTAATTAGCATATTGAGATATAATCGTATCTTGAAAGTGGGACTCCTACGAAATATTTGACAGGCGACATTCAGTTTAAATTCAAGTGAGTTTACGTTCAACTAAGAATAGCAGGTTCTATTTACTGGAAGATGAGGGATAGCGGACGTACTGTAGTAGCGGTGAAAAGTAATGAGAAATGTATGACATGTAACAGAAGCGAATTGGAATCAGTAGAACACGTACTCTTTCGCTGTCCTCTATATGGCGATTTTAGACCATCTAATTATTTAGAAAATGAGATGTTGGTGCTGTTGAATACTAAAGACATAAATGTAATTCGAAGTTTCGCGTACTTTATAACAAAGACAGCTCTTTGTATAAAAATGTAAGATATAATTAATTTATGCTTATGTGAAGATTGTGTGGACGGAAATCCAAAGCAGTAAAATAATAATAATAATATAATGGCAAATTGGTAATAAATGAATTATGAACATCTGGATTTGTCCGCATAAATATGTATGCAGTAAAAATGGCCACTTTTCCTCGATTTGCATCTTTTATTTGCATGCGGGTTCTAATTCAGCGGCCGAGCACCGTAATTTGCATCCGATCGAGCAAAACCGATCGACTCTTTCACAACCTCCTCTCTCGCATGCGGTTCTAGTTACCTAGAGAACCAGCTACGTTTCACCCTTGGTTACCCGGCTCGATTCCGCTCGAGGGAACCGCAGCTGATCACAGGGAACACACCGAGGGTGTGACACTCGATCCGTTACACACGTTTTATTATGCTTCCGGTGGATCGCCTTTATTATTTTCATGCCGGCCCGACCCACCCATAAACAGTATTGCATCAACGGCTCGCATGATCATTACGACGCATTAGATTGCGCAAACGATATTGTACGTTTTCAATATCTGCCCATTTATTCGTAATAACAAAATCGATGCGAGTCAGAAGCGATTCCTGCGTATCGTGCAATAATACGAATTCAAGTCACCGGATGAGCTACGAGGCACGGCTATAATTTGTACAGTCAGACAGTGAATCATAGCAAGCTCTTTATTTATTTGAGTTTTCCCTAGGGAGAAAAAATCCAAAAGAAATAATAACTTTTTATACTCGATGGAGGATCAATGCTTTGGGATCCTTACATGATTTTCAAATTTTTCATTTTGACCTACATTTAATATCCTGGGAAAATTCATAGAAATCAGAACTACGTACATTTCACTGTCGAACCCTGTATAATAAAATTATTTTTGTCCTAATTTCTTCAACACTCGATACAGAATCAATGGTTTTAATATGTCAAAATAGAAACAAGTTTATCCTACATTGAAATATGTTGGATTTTATCCCCCTAGGGAAAACTCATACAAATAAGAGTTACCCTTTCACTGTCGGACCCTGTATAATGAAATTCTAAAGCGTACAAGTTAGCACAAATTGAAAGTACGTTTCGCATGTCCACTACTTATCTCAGCTATGAACGACTCAGGAATCAGAGCGCGCGACGAGTAGACACCGGTGAGATTTAGTTAACAACTTAATAAATGATAGAAAGCTCGGATCGTAACAAGCACTGTAACTCGAAATGAGATACGATGAGCGAGCTTGGGGTTTTCACCGTCAGCACCGACCCGCGAGATGGTTTGTACGATTTAATGCGGCCCGACGGACATGACACGTAACAACGGGTCGGGCAGCGATGAGAACAAGAAGAAGAAGATGAACGTCTTATGCAAGTAGGCACTACCGAGCAGGATGAGGAGGAACGGGCTGGGCGCAAGGTGGACAGTAAGCCGTGGACGACGGTACTGGAACGCGCCGCCGCCGGTACCCCGCGATCATCTCGTTGATGCGATCTGCCAACCCGGGCAGCCAGGGCCATGCGAGACCAACGACGGTGCAACCGCATCGCATCCCCTCGCTACCTCTGATTATTCTTATTCCTTCTCACCTCCTCCTCATTCCTCATCCTTCTCTTACATCGCATTTTTTCTGTTTAACCATCGTTGCTCCTGTCACGGAACATTTTGCCCGATATTAACGTCAACTGACATGATCTGCCCGTTCGGCCTCGCAGCCGTTTTTGATCCCGCGATGAAAGTAAATTGAGTTGAGAGATACCGGTTCTATCCTATCATTAGACTTCGCGTGTCATTTTCTATATTAGGAACACTTCATTCTGCGTAAATCCGTAGTCTGCTTATTATAACTATTTTAGCTCTATGGAGCACGACGGGATTAGAAGTGTCCCACCTTTTTGATGTATTTCATGGCATGCTGGGACATTCTTAGTCCCATCTCGAAATCTTGCAGTAGCTGCATTTGCATAAGTTTGTATTTCGTCTTATTTACGTAAAGCAATGTTGCTAATGTCTTCAAACAATGTTAAAAATGTATTCCCTGCGTTGGCAACATTAATTATTACTATTATGTTATGTTTTTACGTGACGTTATACTTTTATTAATTAACACTAAACCTACCACGGTCAAATGACCCTTCTTAAATTCGTCAATAAAAATAAAGGGCAAATGGCTTTATCATATTGTTAAAATTGTAACTATAACTTAATTTGATGTCAAACTAAGATATCAATGTCAATATTAAATAGCATTCAAATGTAAAAAATGTCAATATAGTATACTTGTGTGTAAAATCTGTCGGTAGGTTTAGTGTTAATGTATACCAATTTTGTTTCATTTAAAACCCGTTAAAATTCCTGTGCAACATGGGTCTATTTGTAATGTGAAATCCTGTGCCCAAAGAGTTAAATGACTCATAATCGTAAGAGAATCTTCGAGCACAAAATTGTTACCTAGTAAACGATCATGAATAGAATAGGTATATCGTGATCGTTATTGGAGACAGAGGGTACACGTGTATAACGTAGTTACGGTATGAAGTAAGTCTAATGAACCCCAGATCCGCCTTCGACGTCCGTCTACGCACGGCCTTCATTGTTTGCCCTACGTAACGATCTACGGAAACCGAAACCTGGAATTAGTCGCCCACGTTCATTACCTCCTACCGGAATGCGGTGTAACCATTACTCGCCCATCCTTTAACTGCTCATCCTATTTAACGGCGACCTTACTCGCAATAAGATAGATTCGCGAAACGTTGCTTTCGGATGATTAGTTTGTCCAACCATCTGGTATATTCGGTTGATCAAATTGTTCTTAGGGTCTGGCGATACGTACAGATTATATACGATTTCTTAACCCTTTGCACTCCGAAGGATTCTGTACGTTGGCTATCAACTACTCAGCTGTTTCAAGAGAAAGCTTCAGGGAAACATGCGTGTCTCAAAAAGTTGCGCTGAAATAACTTAATTGCCTGTCAATAATAATAATGATTAATAAATTTAAATGACCCATGAGAAGGGATATCTGAGTGATATGCTAGAATCACGATGTTCCATGAGAGGGGACAGCGGAGTGTAAAGGGTTAAATGATGATGGAAGATGCTATAATAGGAGACTATGAAACTTTACACTCTGCGAAGCAACAAAACGATCGGCAACGGTATTCGCAAGAACGATGAGATTCGCTCGAAGAAGGAGGAGGAGTTGGTCCCTTCAATTTTGCTTAAACTGCCGCTTCCGTGGACGGAGGGAAACGAATATCCCCGTGGTCGTACAAAAAATGGTGGTTCTCGGATGAGCGAGCGCGATAAGGGTTGGGTGTCCTCGTAGACGGGTATGAATTTCAGCTTTCCTCCTCTGGTGACTAACATAAATCAGCGCCGCGCGGATCCTGCGGGGGCGTCCGACGTGTAAATGCTCGCGTTACGATCCGATAACGAGCGAAGGGAAGCACGTTCCTCGTCTAACTTCTCTGTTCTTCGCCAAGGTCCCTACCGTCCCCTAACCCCCCTCGACACCCAGCTCCGTACGACGTTCCGATCTCTCCTTTCCTCGTCGCCGAATTCCCTCTTCTGGTCTTTCGTGGCGATCATTTGCATAATAGCCCCTTTTTGATCCCGGCACACTAACGAGCCTACATTCAGACCTCGTTCCTCTCATAAATGAGCCTATACCACAGCAATGGTACGAGCCATTCCTCGTTTCACTTTTAAATAGGGTCACGTACAAAAATGTCAATTTTTTAGATGTACTACTATCTATACAATGAAAGATTGTTTTCATGTATGTTATAATTTTAAGTATCTCCATTATATAGAAATTCATTGGTAAGCAAAAGATTTCAGAAATCAATTTTTTGCATACACTACTATCAATGCAATGGAAGATTGTTTTTATCTATCTACACAACTACGTGCGTCTTCATTACATAGAAATTCATTAATAAGTATAAGATCTCAGAAATCAATTTCGTGAATGCACTACTATCAATGCAATGAAATATTTTTCTCACCTGCCTACACAAGTACAACTATCTCCATTACATAGAAATTCATTCATAAGCAAATGATTTAAAAAATCAATTTCTTAGATGCACTACTATTTATGCAATGAAAGATTGTTTTCACCTGTCTATACAATTAAATGTATCTTAATTACACAGAAGTTCATTCTAAAGCAACATCTTGATTTTCTTCCTAAATATAGTATAATATATCTTAAACAATTTTTTACTACAATGAAAATGAAAATAGGTTAGAAAACGAGTTACGAACCTTGAAAAGAATTGAGATCCCAACGGCCACGCCCGTGTATCCACTACCGACGACGACGATTTTGACGCGATGTCCATCCACGAAATCCTCCGGCTGTTTACTGAGCAGAAACGTGGTGGTGTTCCACGCGGTATCGAGTAACTTCTTCTTGGGCACGGCCATCGTCAACGAACCCGATAATCACCGCTCAGGTGTAGCATCCCGAGGATTTGAATGAAAGTCGATGAGAAGGAAAGCTGGGATCGCTTTAATAATACTGTTTAAATTTCATCCATCCGATCAAACAGCGAAAGTGACAGTCAAACGTTGCGGTTCTTTTTTTCATGTCTGAAGTTGCTCGCTTCGAGTCAGTAGTTCAAGCGTGGTGTATTTCATGCAAAGTTTCATGATTTTATAAAATGTATATAATGCTAAGAAAAATTTGTGAGGTAATATTAATCACTGATCACGAAATAAATAATTGAGATAAAAATTGGAAGATGGAAGAAAAAAAATGATATGATACATATTGAAACGAAGGGAATTACTGAAGGTTACGGAACGTTGCTTGCACGTTGTAAGTAGTGAAAGGGCAACTGTCAAATTGGCACAGACGGGGTGCGTTACCATCGAACACGTGCGGAATTCAATTTCCGTTTTGCCAGTCACTCGAGTTCGACGGACATTTGAGATCCAGTTGCTCGTAGCACCGGTACGAATATTAAATTCCTAATTGAACTTCCGCTATAAGTATGTTATTATAATCATGAAGCTTCTGATACGATCTAAAACAATTTTGAATACTAAATATAATTTTGTCCAATTTTATAATAAATACATTTGTACCGAATTGGGAGGTAAAAGATTTTATGATTGATGATGAAGATGACAAATATTAATTCATCAAATGGAATTAAGCCGATTGTCGATTCCGGGATTACAAATGGTACTCAATATTTCTTTGATGTTCTCAAGCTGTTGGTTGCGTAATCCATCAACAGATGATTCATACACCCGAGCGTTAAAGAGTTGATAACACGATAGAGAGTACACGAAACATCGGTTTACGACAAACGTGCGCGATAGTTTTCTAGGAAGTCGATTCTTGTACTGTCATTTATTACACTGATCGAAGTACACGTACAGAGAGAACCGGTCGGCAGGTGCGCGCGCTCGTTATTGATGAAGACGCCCGCTTCTAAAACGTAGCTTCCTCGCGAGTCTCGCGCCGTTTCCGGTAGCGCCTGATCCTCACTGTTCCGCGTCGTTGTTCGTCTCCTGCAGGATACCGCTCTCTCTCAGTATCGTTCGGATGTTGTCCGCGCAGGTCTGCACCGCGGCTTTCTCCTGCTCGTTCAGTTTCTGTCGCATCGTGCAGTACACACCCTCGCGGCCGATCACGCACGGCACCGACATGTACACGTCCTTGTCCGTGCCGTGAGAGCAACTCTAAACAGAGAATTTATTTCGAAAAATATATGGATATTAATTTTAAATTGTAGTATAAATATCTGTTTTAATTATTTGATATTAAATGAATTGTTCATAATATACATGTAAACATATATTAGTGTGTCCTATGAGCTTCTTTCCTTCTTCTAACATGAAGCCTAATAGAAAAAGGAAAGAAACTTATGGGACACCTTTGCACACCGGACAATTTTTCACAAAACCTTTTAGCTAATACAAATGAAGTAATGAAGCATATATATAAGCAATAATCAAATAATGAATCATTAAGCTTCGGCTCTTGCTGTATGTATAAAGATACAAAGTGACCCCAAGCAGCTACGGAGTTATTTATTTATTTTATCATATCATCATAGCGGCGTTGACTCGCGTTACAATTTTTGAAGTACCGTTATTTAATATCAAATATCCAAAATAGAAGAGAAATTCCTATTTTAGAAATCTCATTCTACATTACAAGTAGTTTGTTTTTTATAAGATCCGGAGTCTACTGATTGATGTAACTCATATTTCATTTCATGTTCGAAATCCATTAGAAAATAATGCAATTTCTCATTGTCCAATAATGTGCACGAAAGTGTCATGCTGCTTATGGACGATTGAAACCACTAATAACTCGCTAGTAGAAAGCGAGAGTTACGTACGTGGATATGCGTGGACGCCGGAAGCACGACTTTCGTGTTCCTAACAATAGCGTCAACGATCTCGGCCGTGGATATCGCAATACCCCAACAACTTGATCCCTTCTTCTCCTCCAATTCTTTGCCGCTGTAACGGGCGCGCATAAAATCAGCTTGAACGATCCCACTTATCTTTAATCTTCCGTGTAACGACTACTTACATGTTCTTCACGTTATCAGCGATTTCGCACCACTTCTCCGGGTCGTCCTGCTCGCCGATTCTTGGATTTATGTCTCGGATCTTCATTCCCTCTACGTGGATGCTCGACCATATTGGCACTGCAGGAAATTGCTCGGCTTTATTAAGTCGTTTCATTTATTAACACTTTTTATTCCAAAGCAAAACTAATTACTTTTTTACATAAGAGACATTAATACATATATTAATTATAGAAATGGCATAATTAGCACAAGAGACGTTTGAAAAAAAATATTTGATTATAATTCGTTTTTAAATACCGGCCATATCTCCCTGAGCTCCAACGACCATGCAACTGATAGAACTTCGCGCTACGTTCAGCCTCTTGCTCATGTAATGCTGGAATCTGACGCAGTCGATCATGGTACCGACCCCGAGAACCCGATTCGAGGGAAATCCTGATAATTTCCAAGCGATGTAAGACATCACGTCTGGCGGCTGAGTCACGATCAATAGAACCGATTTGCAAGCGAATCTAGCTATGGCTGGTATGATTTTCTTGAACACGTGCAAGTTGTGCTTCACGTTCGGAGCCTCGCTGTTCGCGGTCTCACGAATGCAAATTATCACCACCGCAGACTCCTTTACCATACTGAAATCTGCCAGTAAACAGTAATTAAATGTTTTTCATTGAATAAGGGATATGTTGCTTTTTATCGAGTCGTAAGTAACTTCCGGTGCAGCTAGCTAGAATTTATTGTTCGTGTTTACCATAAGTTACTGAAAAAATGAGATTTGGTTTTCATTATATACATAAGGATTCAGTTAGACTTCTGCCAACTGTTTTATGTGGTGCTTGATACATTCACCTGTTTTTTTTAATTTCTGAAATGAAGAGCCAAAAAATGCACATTCGATATGTAATGCCTTGGGAATTCTTGAACTTGGATGGTCTATTTTACCACACCCACTTTACTCATACTTTTTGAATGGAAAAAACCTTACAAACCTTTTTGGAAATGAAAAATTTTTTGGAATGGCAAAACCTTCAATTCTGAAGAGCAAATCAGTCAATGTTGAAAATTTCTTCCAGTCCAAACCAACCAAATTTTACAACGAATGAATTGCTGAACTGCCAGGAAAATAAGAAGATCATACATAATAAATGAATATAATTTTATTATTCCATGAAATTAAAATAAATGTCTGATGAGAAAAGACGAAAGTTACTTATGACTCGACGTAATATCTGAACGAAAAAACAATGCATCATGGAATTCCGGCGAGAGCGGAAAGAAATCTCATAAATTTGGTTAACGCGCGTTCGTCGAATGCTTATGCGAAACACGTGCTACCCTAACTGGTACGAGAACTCGGCGATCGTTAGGAGATCCGGTCATCCCTTTCAACCTTTCCCTGGAAACACCTCGTTCGATGATAAAGCCATCGGAAGCCGGTGGAATACAAAACACAGGAAAGGGATCGGAACCGTTGCTCCTTTCTCCATAGAAAGAGAGAGAGAGAGACCTCCCTCTTTTTCCTCGTAAAGATGCGCACCGATAAACAGCGGCACAACGGCGGAACGTGCCGCGGTGAAAATAAGAAGCACGGATTTTTGGTAACACCTTCGGTGCACCGTGCGAGCGTGTATACAGCAGAATGCGACGGGAGGACTACTACTCGCTGCCGAGAGATGATGCTCGAGATAAATTAGCCAGTAAAAACCCGGGACTGTTCTACTTCTTGTTCTGGTAATTGCTACCTCGGACGCGGCCGAGATTAAAGGGGAGTCCGCGTCGTACCTACGAGTCGCGGGACGGGATTATTTTAAGTACTCTGTATCACCGTTTCTGGTTGCGTCACGACGAAAAAACACCGTTGCGCAATTCCGCCTCGGCCCGATTGGACAGTTTAACTTCGTACATTTTTTGTCATTCTCTTTATCATGCAGATGAAATTTTATGGAAATTTGCATTATTTGAAAAGAAATAATTGTAATAAGTAATGTCTGATGGAAGTGTAACGAAGTCCAGCTATTAATGACTGCAGCGAATTATGCTATTGGTTATTCTCTTTATCATGCAACTGATGAAATTTTATAGAAATTTGCATTATTTGAAAAGAGATAATAATGATACATAATGTTAGATGAAAGTGTAACGAAGCCCAGGTATTAATGACTGCAGCGAATTGTGCTAATGAGAGTGAGAAATTTAAAATTCGAAAAAATGCTTCAGATAATATAAAATAAAAGACGGTCGGAGGCATCCGTGGAGTCGTGGCGCACGAAGTCGCGTCTGGAACCGGTAAATCGGCTCGAGGCGGCGTTTTCACCGGGACACCGCGAAACAGGCAGGAGAGCTTTTGTTCCCGAATTCCCGAGCAAGGTGGTATATTTTTTTACAACCGTGCACACGGTTCACCGTGCGGCGAGCACCGTGCACGATGGACGGAGAGGAGGGGCACCGGACAAGGAAACGAGAAACCCGGGTAACAGAAAAAAATGTATCGCGAAGTCGATCACCGCCGAGATAAATAAGAGTGGCACGAAATTTACGAGCTGGCTAGTGAAAAGCTCGGGGAAACGCTCGGGCCGCATGTAAGCACGAGAGCGACGATGTAGATGAGCGCCGAGATTAAAGGACAGGACCGGAGAAGGATCCGGATCTCGGGAGGCCGTGCGCGGACCCCCGAAAACTCATTCCTACCCTCCTCGACCCCCGCGTTGTTCCTGAACCACGTTGACAGAGGATCCCCTGACGAGCGGGCTGTGTCCCTCGATCGCACCTGATGATGCATCGATGCCGAGGTTCACTCGAGGATTTATCGAGTGACTCAACCACTGGACATGTGGATGAAATCGACGTTACGTAATTTCGTAATGGAAATACGTGAAGTATGAGTCATCCTTGAAATCTTGATTACGTTGTTGTTATCCATTCATACGAATTTCTATAAATTCCTGTGAATTGTGTGAGTCACTTATTTTGAAAATGACCTAAATTTATTTTCTACAAAATCAAAGTAACTATTTTTATGTTTCCATTTATACAGGCTTGGGCATTTTAAACCAGCCAAGCGAATTATTCAGGTGACCTGTTTAAAATGCCTCACCCTGTACATTATTTTAGTAGGAATTATGAATTTAATTCTTTTATATGTGCTTAAACAGTATGACACGTTGATCTTCATTAAATCTTTAATTTTATCGAAATGCGAGCTCTTAAGTATCTTAATTTAAATATAAATGGACTTAGGCTACTTTAAAAAAAATTTGCATCCAAAAGATGACTCATCTTAATCCATATAATTATATTAATTTAAAAATTGAAAAAAATTAAAGTTTCTATCAATTTCTCTGAATTGTATGACTCATTTATTTTGAAAATGGCCTAAGTTCATCTTCTAAAAATTCGAACTAACTATTTTCATATTTGCATCTATATATTATATTAATAAATCAATATCTTAATGTAAGTATAAGTGAACTTAGGCCACTTTGAAAGAAGAGGACTTCATATTATCCCTTTGCATCCGAAAGGTGACTCACTTCAATGAAACAAAATTTAATTCATGTAATTATATTCATTTAAAAAATCGAAAAAAATTAATAAGGAATTAATATCACAATCGTTTGATATAACATCATATAAAAAACAACAAAACAGAACTCATTAAACAAATGTTCATTAAAACTATAAAGTGAAGAACTTCACCAGATATACTATACCGATATCGACGAGTACCTGAGAGGAATTAAAAATCGGATAGATAGATTGAGATAGAGGTACCTGACGTGCCAGTCACCAGGGGACATCCTAAAAAGACGCCGACATGCTGGATATCCTCGGCCTCGGCGGAAGCCTTCTTCGCGTCGTGGTCGATCAGGCATACCTCGCTCGCCATCCTCTAAAGATCACGTGGAATCAAACGGTTGATCGATCGTTGCGATCCGCGTGGCACGGTATCCCATCCGCGGCGGCTGCCGCCGATCTATACTAACTCTCATCAGGATCGCGAGGGCGCAGGCGATCCCGACCTTCCCTACGCCGACGATCGACACCTTGACGCGATGCGGATAGACGTCGCACGGACCCAGCTGCGTCGTTATCAACGCGTTCTTCGTGGTGGTCGTAATCGGAGCTTCCTCCTGCGGACGCGTATCTAGCATCAGGTAACCCCGCTCGCTTCGCGAAACACGATTGCCCGGCCTCGTAACCGACCGGACAGGTGAACGGGTACGCTTGGATTATTCTCCCGTTTTTTTTTTTTTATCAGGACTGATGTTGCTATGCTTTAACTAGACGCGTATCTAGAATGATACGTACCGTGCCTCCCTCACAGAATCGATGAAGCGTATTACAAGCACTTTAAATCGTTGATCGGAATTTTTAATTCAATAATAATTTAAAACTGCTGAAGAATTAATTAAAATATTTGTTGCTTCATCAATTATTTCTAATTATTTTTAGGAGAAAAATATTTGCGAAACACGATTGTCTGGTCTCCTAACTGACCGGACAGATGAACGGGTACGCTTGGATTATTCTCCCGTTTTTTTTTTTTTCAGGACTGATATTGCTATGCTTTAACTAGACGCGTATCTAGAATGATACGTACCGTGCCTCTCTCACAGAATCGATGAAGCGTATTACAAGCTCTTTAAATCGTTGATCGGAATTTTTAATTTAATAATAATTTATAACCGTTGAAGAATTAACTTAAATGCTTTTTGCTTCATCGATTATTTCTAGTTATTTTTAAGAGAGATATTTAAAACTATTTTTTTAAGCATGTGCTATTGTTTACATATCCTGATACCCGTTCGATTAACAATGGTATGAATAAATGTAATTAGGACACGTACATCGTCGCATATGTCCCTGTCCGGCCCGTCGGACTCGCTCTTGGCAGCATCTCCGTCATCCATATTTCCGAGTCTGAAAATCACGAGCACTTAAAAACCGACTTCATCGGTGCGATTCGACGCTCGAATTTAATCCGAACGCTTACCGGTTAACCCGTTAATTGGGTGCAAGTAGAGATGTTCCGCGTTGCCAGCTAACCCGTTCGCGTTATCGTTAGTCGCTCCGGCGTCGAGGTGGTCGCTGTTCCTTAGCCCCTGGAACAGGTCGAGTGAGATCTTACCGTTTATCTCATAGAAGCTGACTGAGGATTTCTCTTTAGACGGTTACTGAATCAGTGGACAACAAATTTTATGGTACGACCTGAAAGCAGGTGTGCAACGGAAAAGAAATGATGAGTGACTGCGCATTTCTAATTCGCGAATCACGTATTTCAATGAGAATCGGATTTAACTAAATTCGATATTCGTGATTACCAATCACATTTTCGAAAGGATACAGAACTATTAGAAAATCTCTGCGTTCTGAGTATACGAATCACTGAGCTAGAAAATATTTATCGAAATTCCTTTGAGGCTAATCGAGCCAGCTGGAACACCGAAAACAGAATGGAAGGTAATGGAAATTCTGGCCAAGGAGAATAACGACGGAAGTTATCCTCGCGGTTCACTGTAAATTAGCCGCAGGTAGTCGCCCCGGGAGCGCAGGTACATCGCGACGGATTGTTCATATATTTCTGCTGGTATACCCACGCGCCCACCGCGCCGTGCGGTGTAAAATACATTATTTTCGTGCGTCGATCGCGGCACCTCCGTACACTCCAGCCCACAAGTCAATGGTTATTAAAGCAGTCATGAAAGTGATCTGTCTTACTATAATAGTATTTTATATTTATACATTTCGTTTATGAATGAGTCTAAAGAATTAGAATTACTAGTATTTTATATTTATATATTTATTTTATGAATGAGTCTAAGGAATTAGAATTACCAGTATTTCATATTTATACACTTATTTTATGAATGAGTTTAAGGAATTAGAATTACTAGTATTTTATATCTACACATTTATTTTATGAATGAGTCTAAGAAATTAGAATTACTAGTGCTTTATATTTATACACTTATTTTATGAATGAGTCTAAGGAGATTAGAATCATTGGCAAATGTAATCATAAATTAAAAGTCGTATACGAGCAGATTTATCGCGCGCTGGATTACTATCATTACGTATTCCTTATTTTGAGTACGCACTACCGTCGGCCTCAAATAAACGACACCTGACGTTCATTAGACAGTTCTCGCGTAAGCGTACGTTTTACACCGGCGAACGATTCGCGTGGACCGGATTCGCTGGCGAACAAAGGAGAAACCGAACTCTCGACGCGAGGCTTTCTCATTTACCTTGGACCCCTTCGATAAATTACGCTCCTGTTTGCTCGGAGCAGCGCCGAGGCTGAGGCGTTCCCAGTAGTTGTGGAACGTCGCGGGGACTTTAACGCTGGGCTCGGCCGTTATCGAAATAAATTATTATTCGTATAAAATTATTCTCTTATTTACTGCGTACTCGGTGAAATTATCTCAGAAATAATTTAATGAATACGCGTTGGAAAAACTCAATGTCTGCCTATTCAAAAAAAAAAAAAATGATAATGTGTCTTCTTCGTAGTTTCGGTAAATAGAAATGAAATTCGTTTGTATCAAATGTAAAGTTGAATTCATTTCACATAACTTGATGCAAATCGAGTATTTATTTTGATGTATTTGCTACTTTTATTTCAGATCGAAATCAATGGAGGCTGGTTGTACGCGTCGGAGGATGTTACTCCCAGGCAGAAGGGAGACGAGACAAAGGAGAGGAGAAACAAGAAGAGATGGGGGCCGAGGTAAGAACCTTTCGTACGTGGTCCTCGCGCGAGGACCGGGGCGCGGTTGCACCCCTCGGACACATTCAATTTTAACGTTAATAATCGCCGGGAAAAATGACGGGCTTAAATGCGGCCATTCATCAGCGGCCGATCGATATTGCGAATGCGGCTTAACGACGGAGAGATACCATCGGCCGGTCCCCGGTACCGAGTTATTGAATCGCATCAAATAATATACGAGCCAATAATGTACGAATAGTCCAGCAATTATGGCGCGGCGATCGTATCTAACGTCGCTTTGTTATTTAATAATCGTTCGTTTTACCCGTCGACTATTCGAGTATCAATGATTTTTGAGTAAAATAATTCTTTTAATTAGCAGATATAATTGAACAATGTGATTGAGTGAATTGATGAAAGTGGAAGAGATTTTTAACGAAGGTAATGTTGAAAATCTATCAAGTTACAGATTTATTTATTCAAGTTTAAATCGTAGATATAATTGAACTTATTTTTTTTAAAGTAACTTGAGTTCATTAAGTGTATCTAAAATCTACTAAAGTAATTTAAAAACCTAACTTAATTATTTTGGAATATAGACTCAGGCCACTTTCAAAACGAATAACTCAATTAAACAATGTGAGTAAATTGTGGTAATAAAAGTGAAAAAGATTTTTTACCAAAGGTAGCTTTAGTAATCTAGTAGCAGATTTATCCACCCAAGTTTAATACGTAGATATAATTGAACTTATTTTTTTTTAAAGTAACCTAAGTTCATTTATTCTTAAATTGAGGTATTTAAGATAATATAACAGAATACAATTTAAGAGTATCTAAAATCTAGTAAAATAATTAAAATAACTATCTTAATTATTTTGGAACATAGACTTACCACTTTAAAACGAATAACTCACTTAAACAATATGAATAAACTGTAGCAATGAAAGTGAAAAAGATTTTTCCAAAGATAACTTTAGAAATCTTCTAACAGATTTATCCACTCGCGTCTCCCTCGTATGATTTATTATCTCGCTACTTCAGCACTGATAAGTTTACAAGAGTTCGTTACAAAGCAAAAAAAAACAGTGACGATTTTTTCGTAGAAATAATTCGTTCTGTTGATTTTTCCGAAGATACCAGATATCCACGGTTGAAATCCATATCTGCTAATTGAACGATAAGTTAAAAACGAGCGGGGCTGGAAGCAATTTAAACTCGCGAGGATAGTACGCTGAGCTACTACTACATACTAGGCATCGTTCCTCTGGGTAATTAATTTCCCGGCTTAATTAATCATCCGTGTGATTTTATCGGCCCGGGCTGGGTCAAGTAACAATGACGATCACGTAAAGACCGGGTTCTTATCGGTTGGCGTGCGCTCCTCGTTGCGCCGGTTGATTTACTACCGGGAATCTATCTGTACCAATTAACGAAACGAGCCACGGGACGATGGTTAAACTCGCGCGGGGCCCGGCAATCCGGCAACCAGAAACTAAGGTCTACATTTATTGTCCCGGTGGCAGTCTACAAAAAATAATAGAAACGCTCGGGGGGTAACAATAACGGGCCGACGACGCCGCGGGCGCTTATGATTAATTGGCATGAAACCGGCGGACGCTTTTTTAATTAACCGGCAGCCTCGAAACGTGACAGCGGGAGGGAGGGAGAGAGCTTGAATCATCCGCGATAAAAGCGCGATCGGTCGATAACGATGTCTCTCCCCCGGAGAGACCGCAGGCCCGTGGAGAGCGCGGGGCGAGATTCAGCTGAGCGAACAGTACAAACGAGTCGCCTCGTCCGAGAGATAGTCCTTGAAGGTTGGTCGTAAGCAACCGGTCTTCTGGTACCCAGGGGCCCAGTCAACCGATCTAGACACCGGCTCGCGCATGCCTCCGGTGCACAATGCTCGGTAGTACATGCAGCCTGCAGACTCTAACGTTCGCTAATTTTTCTGTCCATGCTCGGACTCTCCGCAACAAACTCATTCACGAATTTCTCCTCAATTTTTATTCTACGATTCATATGAATGTTTTAATTTTTAATTAATGGAATACGAACGATGAGAGTACAACGACATGTCTCCGGTGCACAATGCTTGGTAGTACACGCAGATTCTAACGTTCGCTAATTTTTCTGTCCATGCTCGGACTCTCCGCAACAAACTCATTCACGAATTTCTCCTCAATTTTTATTCTACGATTCATATGAATGTTTTAATTTTTAATTAATGGAATACGAACGATGAGAGTACAACGACATGTCTCCGGTGCACAATGCTTGGTAGTACACGCAGATTCTAACGTTCGCTAATTTTTCTGTCCATGCTCGGACTCTCCGCAACAAACTCATTCACGAATTTCTCCTCAATTTTTATTCTACGATTCATATGAATGTTTTAATTTTTAATTAATGGAATACGAACGATGAGAGTACAACGACATGTCTCCGGTGCACAATGCTTGGTAGTACACGCAGATTCTAACGTTCGCTAATTTTTCTGTCCATGCTCGGACTCTCCGCAACAAACTCATTCACGAATTTCTCCTCAATTTTTATTCTACGATTCATATGAATGTTTTAATTTTTAATTAACGGAATACGAACGATGAGAGTACAACGACATGTCTCCGGTGCACAATGCTTGGTAGTACACGCAGATTCTAACGTTCGCTAATTTTTCCGTCCATGCTCGGACTCTCCGCAACAAACTCATTCACGAATTTCTCCTGAATTTTTATTCAACGATTCATATGAATTTAAAAAATTTTTAATTAATCGAATATACGAACGACGGGAGTACAACGTTAATTGCTAATTGGTGTTGAATTGAATCAAAGATTTAATCGATTATTTGCAACGCTGACCGCAGCTGATACAAGTATGTTCGCCGTGCAACCGGAATTTTAATTGGCTATTTGTTTGTCCGCTACACTTCGCTGCTATTGTCCGGCTCGGAGAAGAACGATCGCCGTCGTCCCTCCGTGTTTTCGTCCCTCTACACGCACCGTGCCCGGTATTAATCCCGTTCGAGAAAAATCATCTCGCTGTCAATCTGCCCGTTTTGTCTCTACTCTATTTAACGCTCGTTTCCATTTTATTTGACGTTTAGCGGATAAGCACGAGTTGGTCGCCAGGCCGCCGGGACGATGCAACAAAGATTAAGATGAAATTGCAGTTATTACGGCGCGCCGGGCGTACGTCCATGCATAATCCCAGCGTCACAATACGTATCGCAACGCGGCACCGCTTCACGAGTCATTAAGCGTTATGCGGTGTAATTGCGCGGTTTTTGCCGGCACCGTCGCGTCGTCGGTACCAGCGACGACGCGGGGCATTAATCATCGATACGATCTTCTTTCGACGCCGCCATTGCAAATGTCTCAATTTACTCGGGCGCGGCCGGGCTCACCTCTCGTTGGCCCTCCACGGATTTATCTCCGTCGAATCTAATTTCGCCGCGCGGTGCCTCAGCGAAATACGAATTTAATTCAACCCGTGTGCTAGCCCCGGCCGTACCTTCCGCAGCGGCCCGGGTAACGCGGCCTAATAAATTAGCAAGCGACAGGCCCCGCGATTCGCTTTAATCGCCGGCGCAAGAACCGACGCGGTCCGCTTGTCCGCCGCGCGAGAGGAGAGCAGGTTACCCTGCCCGAAGCGGGCAGCAGCAGCAGCAGAAGGAACGCCGTGCTTTTTTGCAACGCTCCGCGGAACTTATTCCAATTAAAATCGTACCTCTATTTTAGGTCAGTCTCCTCGGGCCCGGGCTCCTCGTCGAATTAAACGGCCGGTTCTCAGCGAAAGTCGTAACCGTCTCCTAAATAAGTAACGCGAATACTTGTCGCTTACGTACCCTACGCCCTTTTATTTCCGTTCTCATTCCCGACTCGTTTACGGTCGTGTAAAAAATAATTTTATTTCATTTAAAAGAAGGAGATTTTTAATTTTATTTTATAAAGCAAATCACT
>SHCU01000462.1:9873-22301 GCA_004307685.1 Ceratina australensis
TACACATACAAAATGGGATTAAAAACGTTTTACGATAACAATTATAAACAAGTAACACGTAATAACGCGAGATAAGTTTTTACATGCATGATTTGTTTATGTTTACACCCAATTATCAATTCGCTGCAGACATAATCAATTAAGTGATATCTGCACGAAATGTGCTTAAGCGATTACTAAAAACTGTACATAGTGTAAACAAGGAACTACTTTACGCGTTAGACATTCGCTCGTTCAAATGTCGCATTATCTTAAAACATTAGATATCATGTCAATATCCTGTTTCTGAGTGTCACATAAACTATCAGGCACGTGGGAATCTGGTATCGACCGATAAATTTCTTGCACTCGTCCAATCCGCTATGTATTAGTTTGGGGGAAAAGACATTCATTATTTTGACGTTTATTTCAAGACTATTTACCACTAATTAAGTCAAATATGTATGAATTTTGAAGATAGTTTCATAATGTCTTCAATCGTTTCCATGACTATCAGTTCAAGATCGATTTTTAACGTCAAAAATACCGGAACGGAATCGACGAAACAAAATTGCATGTTTCGATACTTGTACACTCTGTGCGAGAAGACGCCGGACGGACCCGACTGGCGGCTTGTAAATCGCTCCATGAGGTTCTATTGTTAATTTCTGTTCGTTGTGTGAATATGCATTAACTTCGTTAATTTACGTCTTTTGTACCTTATATCTCAAACTAAATCGGCTGATCAGAATACTGTAATAGGATTTTCTAACGCGGAATGTGAATTATGAATTTCTATGATCAGTAGTGACTATGATCTAGTTTCTAGTTTCTATGATCATAAGTGATGATCTATGACCATGTCTAGTCTATCTATGACTCAGTCTGATGACTCTATGACTAGTCTATCTCTAGTCAATCTATGACTAGTTTCCATGATCAATTTTGAATTTCTATGATCAGTACATCACTAGATACATATCGCTACTGCCATTTAGCAACAAAATAATGAATTTCTTTCCTCAACATAATACTTTCACAGGATGGGGTGATTCACAATTAGATGATTTTTGGCAGCGATCGAGATTTTGATAACTCAGCTTTTGCGCCGGCACGACTGGCGCTTGCGTGAAGGGCCGCGTTGTAAGTCTTCCGGATTAACCGCGCACGCATTCGCACGAGCCAGTCCCATCGACACGTGGGCTGAAGCACGTCGACACGTGGAAACACGTGGTTGAAATATCCCCGCGATGAACGTCACGTTCTTCAAGACGGATATCAGTTTAACTCAGAGAAACTTAATAAAATCAATAAAACCAACAAGAGAATTTATTTATTATCGTTTGAATTTTATTAATTGTCCCTTACTTGAATTCTAGTCGTGAAACGTCGGTATCATCGGCATTCCGTTACGTCCGATAATGAACTCGGTTTACTCGTTGATTCGCGGAAACATTTTCTAGACATTCGATGTTATTCCTCGGTTCTTGTTTGTCTAACCTCTTGCTACCGATACGTTAATTAATTGCAACTCTGTTTTCTTTTCTACGATGTACTCACGCTGTTAGCATTTTTAGGCACGCGTAGAATTATTGTTGAAAAATAACTAACACCGAAGATCTCCGAAGAGGTTTGTTTCTTCAACTCGTACACCTTCAAGTGGGACTTTAATTGAATCTAATTTTACTCTCATACGTATTTTCAATTTTTTACTTTTTAACATATTGCCTGTACAAGATATCGGACGCCTAATTTCAGGCTTCGTATTGTTAGATAATTTTATAGATGTTTACACGCTTTTTTATCGTTCTCACCTCGCCCGACGGGAAGCGTATTTTTAGACTCGAGGGGGTCGTAAAATGAAAGATAAAAAAATTAATGGTGGAACATGTCCTCTTAATACTTTAATATAATACAAAGGTACGGGACCGTTAACCAGTAAACTTTATGGCGCGTTACGCATCAAATATGAATTTTACATTTCACCTCTTCCTTGAATACATTCCTGCCACGCATTTATTTCTGATTTTCCCTCGCACCTTTCATGTGTCTCAGCTGCAAAAATATACACAAACTGTCAACAATCCTTTGTCGCTTCGTACAATTCCAGAAAGTGTGATAATTACAACGGCTGATTGCACGGTACTTCTCAGGATGAATTTTATATTCGATTATCGGAGTCATGTTATTCACGTATACTCCGTGTCACAATTTTAAAACGTAATTGACGCATCGTACGATTGTATATATTAGGTCATTAAGTATGAAACATCCGATTTAAGACTGAAACTTTGGTTTATTATATCTCCGGCAGGAAATAATATAATTAATCGAAATGCACCTATCAATACAGTGTTGCCATTTTAACGATAGCTTAAACGATGGATTTGCTTCCACTACAGCTTTCAGTTGGTCGTCATCCAGCTTGCTCTCAGGCCGTCCGCGTGGTTCATTTTCTTGATCAAAATCTCCGGATCGGAATTTTTCGAACCACCGACGTACTTTACGTTCGTTAGCCACATCTTTGACAAACGCTTCGTTAACATTTCGCTGCATGTCTTCGCTGCATTACTTCCACGATGGAACTCATATTCGAAAATAACTCGCATTTTTATCTTATCCATCACTTACAATATTTAACGTCCAGACGACGATACGACAGACCGTTAAAAAAAAGAGTGCATCTGAAAGCCAGATGACATACCTTCCCAATGCAAAAAAAAGACGATCGAAATGAAATATCGGAGATATTTGATATGAAACTTGAGGCTTTAGGTAATCGGACATTTCATACTTAATGGCTTAATATTTAGATATACGTGATATATTTTAATAATCAATCGCAGATGTAATTTATCGACTTTCACCGGAGAAAACCGAATCGATGGAATTGCGATTGGAGAAACGTTTATAGAAATTACGTGCTCCGTTAGCCAGCAGGTTCGCCGCGAACGGAGCACGCGCTCATCCTATCGCGATCCGGTACCGGTATAGGTGTATCTGCAGACAATAAATAAGACACGATAACGAGAGAGTAACGACAGCGCAATCTTATCTAAGGCACGCCGATGTCTCGAATTTATTTTCCAATCAAAGGCGGCGTTTCTATTATGAACACAGGTGCCCGTGCGTCTGCATACTAATTTGCGCGTGCATCCGACGATAATGCGTCGGTATAAATCGGGTTCTAATACCGCCTGGATATTTATTGCGAGAAGAGAACGCGTTGAGAGAGATGGAAATACTTTGAGTACCAATGATCTTACGGTGTAGACTGATATGATTGATTTTTGATATCATGCAATTTGATAGCTCAAGTGGTTCCTTTATTTAGGACGATGTATGTCAGCTAATACATATATGTCTGATTGTAACTTAATTTGCTACCAGGGCTCATAGCTATGAGAGTCAATTGAAAAATATTTTTATATCATTTAACACTTTAATTTAATATTGTGAATAATGAATGCAATTTGATAGCTCAAGAGGTTCCTTTATTGTATGATAATGTATTGTAATGATGTATCTCAGCTAATACAAATATGTCTGATTGTAACTTAATTTTGTACCAGGGCTCATAGTTATGAGAGTCAATTCAAAAATATTTTTATATCATTTAACACTTTAATTTAATACTATGAATAATGAATGTTGACTAGCAGGAAATTTTTTTACATGATTATATCGTATTTCTATCAACCCATTTCTCACATTAAATTATTTTACAAGAACACGTAAATGCCTACCACACCTAGAGATCGAAATGTATAAAACTATCTCTTTAGTAAAGAATACATTTTTTTTTAAATTCCTCGCTGAAGATTTTTGTGGAGTAAATAATAAAAGCAACAAATTGCAGGCAGCTCGATACTTTTTATTTGGAATTTCTCCAGATGCATCAACGGGATGCTTTGGTGGACTTTAAATTGTCGCGTGTTATTTCCGTGTACTTTTCAGTCCGCGGGTCAGTGATTGACGGTAGAGGAGCTCGGACGGAGACACGTGAATGGAAATCTTGTGGGACTCCTCGCGTTTTCTGCGAACAGAAAATCCATTCACACATTCGCGTCGGTTTGAACAACAAGGGGACAGTCCGGCACTTATCGAGGCGCCGTCCTAAGGCGTCTATTACCTGTTTGCAAATATTACCTTCGTAGTTTAGAACATTTCCTTGACGACGTTCCTGCATCATTCCGCTTACCGCCTCGTGATTCGCTTGCATTCCATTCGGTTATGGCTTCTTTAAAATCTTACGCTCGTACTCTCCGCATGGAATTTTACGGCTGACGAAAAATCACGATTTATGCTCAATTAAACGCGTGTATTAACGCGCCGCGGTTACATCGGCTAAATTAATTGCCTACAACTTACCGTAGTTATTACGTTACTAATTAATATAGAATAATACACTATCACCTATCTTAATATATCATTTATATACATGTTAAAAAACACGGGAAACTAAGAAGAGATAATTGGCCGGTGCTACGTAACGTCCATTTGAATCGAGATCCAGTTTGCCCAAACTCACTTTTCATGAATAACTGAATTTAAAACACCCAATACGAGTTGCGTCACTCCCCAGGATAAAAGCAACACAAGCTAACATAAAAAAATTGCATCAATAATAATTAACGTAAATTCGACTGCGCTGTTTATGAGACTAGAAGTTGGCAGAATGAATCGTCCATCTTCTTGAGTTGTCCCTAGGGAGGCAAAATCCAAGAGAAATAACAAATCTTTGCCTTAATTATTCAATACTCGGTACAGGATCAGTGCTATTGGATCCTCACACGCTTTTGACATTTCAAACTCGAAACAATTTTAACCGACATGATGCCTGTCCAGCTTCTTTTCCCTAGGGAGACAAAATCCATGAGAAATAACAAATCTTTGCCTTAATTATCCAATACTCGGTGCAGAATCAATGCTATTCGTTCATCACATGCTTTCGTCGTTTCAAACTCAAAACAATTTTAATCTACATTCAAATATCTAGGATTCCCCCTAGGGAAAACTCGCAGAAGAGGTTAAGTTCGCATTTCACTAGGTTAGGTCTACATTTTACCCTGTGTGCACACACAAGGATCTAGGTGTCTATTGTGTGTACGACAATCGGTGACGGGAAACGGTGCGAAAATTTTGAGCACCACTGTGTGGGCCACACATGCAGTATTATTGTTGCAGAGTGGATCTCTCGTCCCGGAGGACGGGCTGTTGTTGTAAAGGCGCGAATGTTATTGCAGCAGAAAGTTGTGATGTCACAAAGCTGTGGTGGGTCCTGCGGCATTCCTGCCGTTGCACCGCTGCGTCGGGCTGTTTGAATCCACCTAAAGATACCGTCACTGGTAAATACATCTTTTTCGGGAGAGACAGAGTCAGAAAAGCTTCGATGCCGATCCGTCTGTAAATTCGCCGTGAGGAAACGGTGTCTTTTTAATGTGACAGCTCGCAACACCCGGCTTGTATAACCCTCGCGGTTGTAGAGCTCGAGTTTCACGCGCGAATAGTCCTAAAAGGCATCGGGATCCACGTTGTTTATCAGTCCTCGCCGTCATTTTATGCCTACGCTGGTACGTCTTCATCTCCTAGCGGCTATAACGCCGAACTAACCGTTACATAGACGCCTTTTATTGGCCACGACGTTCCACGCCGGGGACGTTAAGCCGGCTTCGAGAGATTTATTGCTCGGTTAATTTAATAACCGTGAACGTGTTTTGATTTCTATCTGATAGAAATTTTACATATTACGCGCGGTGACATAAAGCTGCACACCGTCCGGAGATTACTGTCATCACTACCGATAAATCAATTCACAAACCTGTGAGAATAGTTTTATTATAAGACTGATCTAAATTAATTTATGCCGTGTAATATAAAAAAACAATTTTTAAAAACTGAACAAAGTTGAAGCGTGAATTCTTATGCGAATATTCTGAGCATCAGATTGATGTCCTTACCGGGTTGTGCGAGTTAATAAATCTTGAGATATGAAACTGATCTAAATCAATTTATTCCACAGAATATAAGAAAATAATTATTAGAAATTGAATACTGTTGAAGCGTAAATTCTTATGCGAATATTTTGAGCAGCGGATTGATGTCCTTACCGGGTTGTGCGAGTTAATAAATCTTGAGATACGAAACTGATCTAAATCAATTTATTCCACAGAATATAAGAAAATAATTATTAGAAATTGAATACTGTTGAAGCGTAAATTCTTATGCGAATATTTTGAGCATCAGATTGATGTCCTTACCGGGTTGTGCGAGTTAATAAATCTTGAGATACGAAACTGATCTAAATCAATTTATTCCACAGAATATAAGAAAATAATTATTAGAGATTGAATACTGTTGAAGCGTAAATTCTTATGCGAATATTTTGAGCAGCGGATTGATGTCCTTACCGGTTTGTGGGAGTTAATACATCTTGAGATACGAAACTGATCTAAATCAATTTATTCCACAGAATATAAGAAAATAATTATTAGAAATTGAATACTGTTGAAGCGTAAATTCTTATGCGAATATTTTGAGCAGCGGATTGATGTCCTTACCGGTTTGTGGGAGTTAATAAATCTTGAAATACGAAACTGATCTAAATCAATTTATTCCACAGAATATAAGAAAATAATTTTTAGAAATTGAACAAAATTGAAGCGTAAATTCTTATGCGAATATTTTGAGCATCAGATTGATGTCCTTACCGGGTCGTGGGAGTTAATAAATCTCGAGGCCCGTTGAAATTACGTCAACGCTGGGATGTTTGATCGCGGGATTCTTGACAAATTTTAAGATTGACGTAGGAATGTCCGAAATCGTCGGTAATAATTCGAGGAGCCGCGGTGGACCACACAAGATCGAGGATGAATCCTCGGAGGGTCCTGACTTCTGAGATGAAGGTATACGTATACCTCGTGGCACGTTACGATGAAATAAAACCGTGAGCTTACCTGGTACGCCTGCGACCACTTTCAAAATCCACTCGCCGGCGTATCCTGCGAGACGTCCTCATCCACGTCGTTACGTTAATGGGACGGACTATTATTTAATTCCACCAAATTGCCAGCCGGCCTCCGAAACAGGCGTAAAACCTCTTAAAAATTGCCACGGGTTCCGTTAACCCCACCCGGTCGGGGTTCTACGAAAATGAAATTCGACGAATACAAAGTTCAATTCACGGTTTCCGCCGATACCCGGCATTATCTCGCTAATTTCATCGAACGATTAAACATCGAGTATCTGCACTCGGACGGTTTCACCCGGCGATAAACTCGGCTCGTGATTAACACGATTTCTCATTGCGCTCTTTCTTCGATTATTGCCTGTTACTAATAGCATTTTATCACAAGTGAGGATTAGTAGCCGAAACGAAGTGAGGAAAGTGCTTCAGATTCTATCGTGAATAATTAATCTCGCGAATCAAGCGTCAGATTTCGTTAATTAAATCAATCAAAAGTACTTTATTACTTAATTAAATCAAACAAAAGTACTAAACATTTTTCTACAAATATTTAGAGAATTTCATGTATGCTACTTAATGTATTGAAATTATTATTCATTTTTTCTTTCGACAATTTTTTAATTTATGTGTATACGAATTATGTTATTAGTATAGTACTAGTTTACAATTAGTATTACTATATATATGAAATTAAGTATATTATTATATACAATTACTATTGTATACATTATTATTACTAGTATACAATTATATGATATTGATATGATTGATGTATATATACACAATTAATTATATTATTATATACAATTATTATACAAGTACGCAATTATATGATATCGATTGACGATCGATGTACATGAATTTTAGCAATAATCATTTTGTGACGCAAGTGACACGTCGCTACACTTCCGGATGCAAAGGGTTGATATTAACGTTGTGTAAATAAAAAAGTGATCTCTCGTTAACGCCAGATTTTACAGCATGCCTGTAATTTATTTGAAGAAAATAGAGAATGCGTAGATATTACGCAGCGGGTTTGCATACGCGCGTACTCACGTCCATATACGCAGGAGTTAAGTTACGCCGTGGTGTCGCGGGAGAGTAAAGAGAGAAGAAAGGAGAAAACGTATTAAAAGGATATAAGAGAACGAACCGCGACCGCAAACTGATTAAATGCGGTTTACCCAGGCTATGCTGCTGCGCCATAGGCTTCACCGCTGGCCTCGTGTAAGCCGTAGGAAACTCCTTGTGACTTGTATGTATACACATGATGCACGATATTCTTTATCCTCTCTCCACCCGATGCTCTCCTTTCACAATACCCACTTACGCAATCTCACATTGTTTTTACGTTAATCATCGATATTATTCCACGTGCTTGGAAATATATATCACATTTTTTTCAAACTGAAGAGACATATAGAGGATTTAAATAAATTTGTTGCGTTTCATTTAGTTTAATATCTTTAATAAATGAAAGTGAATGAGATATAATTAAAGGTTCTATCTCATAATTAATATTTCGTTGGATAATTTAATTAGCGTTATAATGATAATTGTTAGAAGAAAATTGGTTGGGAAATACGAACGATTTTTCACATGCATCAGCCTGATATATAGGAATTAACAAAGTAATTTTACGTATCTTTGCTATACGAAAGGTCGAGAGATATACTAGAGACGTCATTGATAATACATACGTATATTACCTATTTAATATCGCGTATCGACGAAGATTCTGGATATTAGAGTTTTATTTGCCAAGCTAATAATAAACTGGTCTCGTAATCGATCCGTAGGGGAATGACCTTTAAACGTAACAGAATGACAATAAAACTTGTTTCTGATCCCTGCAAATTATAGTGATAAGCGATAAACATAAATTAACAATCGATAAATCTGATAAATATCTGCAATGTGAAGTGTTTGCAAGTTCGATTAATTAATATAATTTTTTCTCGTATTTCAGCGATTCATTCTGAAAATGGCCTAAGTCCATTTTTCAACGAAATTAAGATGGTCATTTTAATATTTATGTCTCTATCTTTTCATTTTGAAGGAAACTGTAATTTATATGTTCAAAATTAAGAGAATGTAATACTGTATGCAAACTCTTAAATATCTCGGTTTAAGCATAAACTGAAACTTAGGCAATTATCAGAATAAACGACTCATTTAACGCTTTGACTTACAATGACGTCTGGGAGATGTAATTCACTTTAAGTCAAATTCGTACAAATTCCAAATTACAAATTTGCAAGTTATAGGTTTGTATATGTAATGGTAAGGTTTATCCGAAAATAAGTTACTGAAATGAGGTTTCAACCCTTTAACTTACAAATAAAACGGAATTTGTACGAATTTGACTTAAAGTGAATTACATCTCCGAAGCGTCATTGTAAATCAAAGGGTTAATTCTAACATCACAATTTGTTAAACGTTAAATAAATTAGGAAATTGCGTTTCTGAAATGAAACATAAGAATTTCGAACAGGTTCTTGAAATATTGCAGCGTTAGGTCTCACAGCTCTCGGATCCCATTTAACTGAAACGGTTCCTTTGTAAACGGAAACAAAAACGGAGGTTCGCCAGGTTGACGAGCAGCCCGGCTCCTCCAGCTGATAAGTAAGCCAGGGATCCTGTCTTATTGTCGAATGATTTAAACCGCGTGCCAGCCGTCAGGTACACCGGACAAGGCACAGGCATCCGCCGTGAGCTCGACCCGAGACGGCTCTCACCGGCATTTGTCACCTTCGGTAATTAAGTGCGCACCCCAATTTACCCTCATTCCGAAACGGATACTCCGTGCCCGTTCTTTCTTAGCTTTCAGCGAGCTAACTGCTTGTACTGTTCCTTCCGGGAGCCGGTTGAAATCGATGTAACGTGTCTTTAGGTAGCGCCAGCCCGAAGGACTAGATAGTCAAGATAAAGAATTATGTCTCGCGTGCGATCAAACGTGCCGACGCTCAGGAATGTACCATCGTTTTTCCCTATTCAACTGAAAATTACATTTCAATTTATTCGTAGTTTCTTATACTTTTTTCTTAATGCTTATCAAGCGTTTAGGTGTGTGTTGGGCCGTCAATACTTGAGATTTCGTGGAAGATTTCTACAGACAGGAACGTGCGAATGTTAAGAGAATTATGTACCATCGTTTTTCCCTATTCACCTATAAAATTATATTTCAATTTATTCGTAGTTTTTTATACTTTTTTCTTAATGGTTATCAAGCGTTTAGGTGTGCGTTGGGCCGTTTGCGTCAATACTTGAGATTTCGTGGAAGTTTTCTACAGACAGGAACGCGCGAATGTTAAGAGAATTGTGTCAACACGTTATACGGCCCTGCGAGGTGCCAAACTCTCTCATACAACGATCCCTTTTCCGTGAACAGGAAATTAGACCATTCAAAATGAGATTTGGCGACAAGCTAGCCGGAACACTAACAAGATTCGAACGTAAGAACCTTGGCTCCTCGACCGGGTTCCATGAATTTGTATAGCGACAGTCCCTTTTCGAACGGTTCGAGGCACCGACAGAAATTAATTATCGTTACTCGGGGTAAATATTGACCTCCATGGATCACAATTATCTTTCATCTCTTAAAAAGCTGTGAACTCGGCTCCTGCTATTTCTTACCTAACATCGTTTTACACAATTATTTTAAATCGTCAGTTTCAGATCATCGAACCTACATAATTCTTATAATTAAATGTAAATAATAGCCAACGAATTTTTACAAAGTGACACGAATTTATTTTCATGGAACTGCAATTATAAACGTGATAAGTACAAAAGTCTGAAACTATGGTAGATTTTCCTGCTATTTCTTACCTAACATCGTTTCACACAATCATTTTAAATCGTCACTTTCAGATCATGGAACCCATATAATTCTTACAATTAAATATAAATAATAGCTAACGAATTTTTATAAAGTGACACGAATTTATTTTCATGGAACTCCAATTATAAACTAGATAAGTACAAAAGCCTGAATCTATGATAGATTTAGTGTCGCATTCGTAATCACTATGTAAGCTGCTATCAAACTGAAGTACCAGCGCCTACACCGCAGTGAGTGTATGCAATTTTTCCAATCGGCGACGAAACCAGCTCTAACGAGTATCGATAATGCCGATAGTCCTAGCGTCCGTTCGTACTATCTCATACTATCAATGAAAGAGAGACAGATCCGATATTCGAGCGAACAATTGCGTTGCCTGTACGTCGCGGTATCAGTGCTATTCTGATCAACGCGACGGCTATCAGACGTGCAAACAAGCTAACTACAGTTTCACGTGGAAACCCAGCGAACGCCGAAAGTGGAAGAATGCTCGTGTCCGCAAGTCCGCGGGCGAAAAATGCTCGCGCGATGTAATCCTCCACCAGTGAGACGAGCGTAGCGTAATCCGGCGAACGTTCCCAGAAATCGCGGGGTAATCATCCGATTGATAATTAATTATCTCGGTACACGCGTTTCACGGAACAGTGTCCGCGTTTCGAAGCCAGTGTCTCGTTCTCGCCCAGGCGAGTCGAGCCGGAGAGAACTTTTATTACGCTTCTTCCCTGTTCGATCGATCACCGTGGGAATGGTGCAACTTTTAACATTTATCGAAACATATGAAAATAACCGTGCCGTTGGCCGCCTCCCGAGTAAACAAACTTCGACCGGGTTGCGTAACGACAGCTTGTCGTCCTCTGCGGTACGGTCGCTTCGACGCGCAGCAGAAAACAGCCTGTGGGTGTGAGCTGTAATTTATATCGCATCGGTGTATAAATAAATAACGAGTGAAAGAAAAATGGCACGTGTATTGTGTAGTAACAACAGTTTAGTGAAGAAAAATAATTGAGGAGAGAAACGTGTGCGATAAACCATTAATTCTTGATGATAATCGGCGAAGCGAAGGGTTCGGAGGAAGCACGTGCAGATTAATCTCCGAGTGCATTTCATTAATCCTCGAAGTGAATCTCCAGGCTAAACAGATTAGTTCTACAAGCCTTACTGATCTTGCATTGGGAGAATCGGAATAAACGAACCAAATCGAAGTGAACCGATAAAAACGTGTCGGTGATTTCGATGCTGCCGAAGAAATTATTGCATCGAAAGACGTTGGTTTTCAAACAGAGAATATATTTAAACATAGTACACGCGTGTAATTAATACGACGATCCGTTCAAGTTCGATCGGCATTGATCGACATGACCGATTGACAGATATAAAAAACTGACAAAATATTGCCATAGAAACGACGTTCATCGAAATTCTAACTCGCGTCTAACGGTGTATTCCAACAAAAGATTGAATCGTCGAAACGTTGTTCGTTCGCCTATTACCACGGTAGCACGAAGAAGGGTTGCGTTAAATCGACTGTTCGCACGATATCGGCAACATTTTTTGCCGATTTTCGGCGCGAGGGCGTCGAATGTCGCGTCGTGTCTTCGCGTGTGGAAGTTAAAAATTGAATAATTATTGATTTCAACC
>SHCU01000462.1:23747-34169 GCA_004307685.1 Ceratina australensis
ACAACAGTACGAAAAGTCCAACACCACTATTTTTTGTAGAGCTTCAACCACAAGAAAATAACAAACTAATATATGACTTGAAATATTTACTACAAACCATTATCTCTGTAGAACAACCCTACAAAAAAAGGGATATCCAACAATGTACAAGGTGCCAAGCACACGGACATACCAAAAATTATTGCACGCGTATTCCACAATGTGTTAAGTGTGCAGGAAAACACCTTAACGAAGAACACGACTTGCGCCGCTTAAAAAGATTCAAACCGCTAGACAACATAACTAGATTCCAAGTATATCTCAAGTAGTCCGTAATGAGGTTAACTATGTAACACTATATTTTGTTCTATCAAGACATATCATACATGTGATATTAATATTAAGAAGGTATAAGCCATTGGGCGAAATACCTACATGCTACTCCTTATATTTCAACTTCGACAATCAACAAATTTGCTTATTATTACTTTGTAATAGATTGCAAATAAACTTTCACATTAAAAAAAAAAAAAATTTTTTTTGCCGGTCGCAGCATAAAGCAATACACCTCTGGGGTTGCGAGAGAGTGTCCGCAAACGAGCGGGTCCCAAGGGTAGCCGGAGAGAAGTATTCAAAGCGTAAGAGAGAGAGATTAACCAAGAGAAAGGGGTAGGAGGTAAAAAAAAAAGAAGAAAAAAAGCAGGAGTGAGTGAGAGAAAAATGAAGATCCCGGCAGGAGGGGGTTAAGCAAGAAGGAAAGAGAGACGGGATCGAGTGGGAGCTGAAGCAAGAGCAATGGAGGGGCAGCCTCGTGTACGCAACGAGTGGAGGGGTGGCAAGGGAGGGGTGGGGGCACGGTCTAGGCAGCAACGGCAGCAGGGCAGCAGCCAGGTAAGCGAGGAGCGAACACTAGTGGAGCTGACTCGCGCGCCGCTACGTCGTAGTTGTGCTCCACGCGAGTGACAAAACGCCGTCGCGCTCCTACGTGTTGATCGTCTGACGCTTACCGGTCGATCGGAGCATCGGCAAACCGCGATCCAGAAACAAATATATATATATACATATATATATATATTCGTGCGTCATCGACCCCTTTTCTCGCATTATTCCCCCCTTTTCTTCTTCCCGCTCGAGCCGCCGGGGGGAGAAAAGTTCCGAAATACCTCGCGCCGAAAAAGAGAGTTTCCTGCTCTCTTTTTCTCGCTCGGTTCCCTCGAGCTTTTTACCGATTCACCCCTTGCGACACGCCGGTTTGGGTGAGCGCCAGCCCGACGATCTCCCAGCTATCCGTCACGGTCACGTTGGCTTGACTCCAAGTGCGGCCAGTGGTTTCGTGCCTTGCTACCTGCGCGTCTCGGTATTCACGATCAGGAGGAATCAGTGAGAAAGTGCGAGCAGCCCGGGGGTAGTAGGGGTGGGCGCTTGAACGACGATCGAGTGGCCGACGATCTCGCCCGATGAGGAGTTTATCCGTTTACGCTCGGTGGTGGGTGCGAGGAAATTGTTACGCGAACCAAGTGTTTAGGTCCGGCGGTGCGTGAGAAGAAGACCGAGTGCACGGACGGTTTTTCGCAACCCCTCTGACCGGTTCTCGGATAACGGTGCGCGCGTGTGAAACCTAAGAGTTTTTCCCCGATCCCGGGGTCCAACGTATTTCGCTGCGCGAGGTACATTGACCGATGATCGATCGGCCCCGGCAAAAATAACATTCCACGGTGGGTGACATGTACGCGGACGGCCAGCGACAGTGCCGCGGCGAATTGGTCAGCTCGTCGCGTGGTCAGCTGTAAAACAGAAGGTTACCCGGAAAATCGGCGACCATAATAAAGGAGCACGGGAGCTAGATGCAAGGATTTCGAAAGTAGCTACAGAAGGCCAGCCCGACGCGATGCGTCGACGCTGCTGACGCAACGCGCCTGGATGCGTCTCACTTTAAGCACGTGAGTCCTTGTTGCGATTGTTTTATCTTAATTTCGAACAAGAGATAATAATAAGGAGAGATTCTCGAGGTGTACTAAGTTCCTTCTCGCTCGAATCTTTCGAACGTTAAAGATGACTCGGATAAGAGAACGGTCACGGCATGCCCGCCGAGGTACTCGGACACCTGATTAAACTCGTTGTTGTGGCTCGCGGAACTACACGTGCGCGTTTCTTTAATTTATTCCCCGCGATCATCCCCTCTGTAGCGCGCGCGGCAGTGTCCGCTGTTTGTGGTATGTAGTGGCCCGCGAGTGCGCGCGCCGCGACCGGTGGTGAATGATCCTGACTACTACTCCAGGCTGACAAAAGTTTTCGTACACGAATACTGGGATGACGTCCGCTTTGGATTACGCGCGATCTCGTCAATCTACATCGTCTAACGCGGAACCAAATGTAAGTGTGTACCGACACGCATGTGTTGCCATTCAGATGCTAACGCGGTGTAGGCTTTTTAATCGTGACGATCCCGGATCTTCACGGTCAGCCGATTAGGATGAATAGGCGCGCGATGCTCGAAAAACTGGCGCGCTTAAAACGGCGAAAACCGAGGGGAAATTCGGTCGAGTGTACGTAACGGTACTCGAACCGGGGGGTGGGCATGTCACTTTCCGAGTGACACAAAGGCCTCTTGATACAGGACTAATATTTCCGCGACGCGTCTTGAGAAAGTTGTTACCTTACGGTGAAACGAGGCTTTATGCCGCGGCTCTTACGGAAAATTGCTGCGCGCTGTGCAACTGCTCGGACGCACTTCGTGAACGTTCTACGACGCGAATGAAATTCGCTCGGATCGTTAGAAGAATTCTGATAAGTGAAAATGCGTCTTAATACGAACAACGCAATTCAATCAGTTAACTGCGTCCGACATGTATACACGTCATTCTAAATCTCTTAATATTGATAATCTGTTTAAATGTAAAGAGGCTCGTGTAAAACAATTGATTTTATTGTAACATCGTTCAGATGAATTCTATAGCTGTTAGAGTTTATATGTAGCAGTCAAAGTATTAGATTTTTTATATATTTAAATTGGTAGGAAATAAGATTTCTAAAATTGAATTCCGTACTTAAAGGGTTGACATTTATATTTTTGCATGATTCTGTTTCGAATGATTTCTAAGTAAGAGTTTGGGACACGATGCTATTCGAATAGAATATTTATTTCTCGTATGGCACGTGTCGTAAACGTTTATATTGAATTTATCCTTATCCTTCGATTCTCTTGGTAACACACGCTCTGACGGATAAAAGAAAGTACGGAAGTTAACCGCGGAACTTCCATAGATTATCGAGAGCGATGGGATTGTCAGTTGGAAAATCGGACGATAAGCGGGGCATATTTTAGATAAGCGAAACCGCGCAATTAAAATGCTTTCGGAATGAAACATGTCCCGGGTCTCACGCTTGCGTTCTACTTTCTTCTTCTGCCGTCTTCTCCCCGTTTCTGTACGCTTCGTTACGACCGTCGCTCGATTCGTTAAACGCTCTGTTGCTGCACGCTAATCTCTTGTTCGTCTTATTCTACTTTTGAGGTGATAAATTGGTACCACGATTGCCGTAACCATTTCCTTTTGTCGATTGCACAATTACCTATGTGCAATCTCTTATCGAGCCTCTGATGCTTCACGGTCAATTTAATCTCGCTCGTGTACAAATCTCGACTCGAACTTACTTTAACCGAGATTTATATTAATATGATTATTTAAATGCGATTAGTACTATGACACTTTTTAATCACGATGAGACATTTGTATTCATACTTAATATAAATGTAATAGTATTGTATGTGTGTATGTATGAGTTTAAAGATATTTTAGCTAGGAGATTTAAATTAATATAATTTTATTTAATTTAATTAGTATTTGCTGTGACAGGTTTTAATTACAAGAGTTATTCATGAGGAGAGAATTAGTATCGATATTTGATATAAATATAATAGTATTGTATGTATATATATATATGAACTACTATTAGTATTTTAGCTATGAGATTTAAATTAGAATTTCATTAAATTTAATTAGTATTTACTATGACAGTTTTTGTTCATAAGAGTTCTAAAATCATGAGGATAGAATTTCGTTAAATTTCGAAAATCAATATTTAATATAGACAGTATTAACTAAAAAATATTTTAATTATACATTGTAAATGAAAATAATTCTTTAAATTTAATTAGTACTTGCTATGACAGTTTTTAATAAAAAAAATTCCTCAAATCATAAGGAGAACATTTGTATCGATATTTAATATAAATAGCGCTGCTTGACTTCTTCTAATCTATGATCTAACCGTCACTACGTGTCATAAATACCTAATTTAATGAAGTTCCATTATATTTTCTGGTAGTGGGTGGGCAACCGTTATTTTTATACATATCGAACACATGTTTTGATAACGCAATCAGTCTCCACCTCGTGTCGATGATAACGAACCGGTCAATTACATTTGTCTCGAATTATCCTTCGTTCCGTCGCCGCATTGTGTACCCTGGAAGGAGCAAACGGTCGATCCGTTGAAAATAAACGGTTAGCTAATCTGAACACTCCGTCTAATTAATACGATTCACGTGAGGTAGCTGTGTACAGATTTCCAAATGTTTGTTCCTTAGGAAATTTTCCTTGTACACCGTACTGGATAGGAGAAATGTTCTAGGAATATGACGCGGTATCGAGATATCGATGATGCCCGCGCTACAAACGTGCAAACATTTTAAATGTTGCCGACACACGCGCTAACATGAATAACAAGCGAACACAAGAAAGATTTTAGTGAACGTGAATCCGGTTGTATTGATCGATGATGCGCCTCGATCCATTATTGACACACGCGCGTCACTGGAATAACGTGAAGTAGAACGTTTCACGTGGCCGGTGAACACTCTGTGCCTGAATGAACATTATTTGTGAATGACGCGAAAAGTGCACACGCAGTCATAACTGATAGCTTATTAAAAACGCGAGGAATTTAAGAGCGGAATAATCGAAGGTATACAATATCTCGGATCGAATGTTTCCTTTTTTTTTTTTAGTAGAATGTATCGAATATGTAGTAGAGTATATCGCTTCAAGTACGAGGGCAATCCAATCAGAGAAAACAAGGTCGCGGTAACGATATTACTCGCCTCGTGTCACGGATTGATATCGAATACTATGACGGTAAGGCTTCGTCAAATAGCTTTGGACATTATGGGCATACGGCTAAACGTTTATTTCAAATTTCTACATTCAGCGGAATTACATTGTGCTTGATGCACGGAAAGTTTCTTGCGTCAAAAACAGCACTTCTTGTCTGGTTTCATATTTTTAATAGTGATTCCAGTCTCTATATTTTAAATTTCTCATAGCTACGAGTTTTATGCAAATTACAATATGTAGGGATTAGATTTTCTTACGTTGCGATTATAATATCTCGTATATTTTCATATAGGGTGAATCTTTTTTTTTAATAATAAAATTGTGAAATATTCTCATAGCTACGAGTTTTATGCAAATTAAAATATTTAGGGATTAGGATTTCTTACATTGCGATTTTAATAGTTTGTATATTTTCATACAAGATGAATATTTTTTTGTAATGATAAAATAGTGAAATATTTTTACCTTCAACAATTTTTGATTTAATACATTTATGAATTTTTTAAATGTGAAATATAAAGGGATATTAGGACGTGGAAATATTATCAGGTGATCATTTAGTTGGAAAGCGTATAAATTCTGATTAAATGAATCCGAGATTCAGTAACGAGAAAGTTTATAATGTTTCTTTCGAAATCTGTATCTCCCCGGTTTAATAAGTTCCTAATTCACTTAGGTGTCGTTTAGGTGGAAACACAAAAGTGTAGTGTCCGTCGGCTCGCGATTAGAATGAAAGTGCCGAGGTGGAAGACCCTCGAAGGTATTGGGATGCTCTAATAGAAGATCCATTACCTTTATCGGCGTTCCCAACCTTCGAGCACTTTGTCGCTCCCTGTTCGCTTAGGTAAGGGCACGAGAGTAACAGAAGTGACATTCTCGGAGATCGACCGGCAATTTCTTATCAGTAATTTGGTCAATTACCAGGCTCGATAATGTGTTAAGTGAAGGCTCTCGGATAGTGGTATTTCTCTGCTCCTCGTAACAGGTGTATGAACGAGTGACTCTCGCTGACTTATCTGCTTGCCGACATTAAACGTGTAGAAGCAGCCATACGATCAGCCTATTGATACGAGTCCCGCGTTGCCTTTACCCTCCCACCCATACCTCGAGATTCCAGAAATCTGAAACGTTTTCATGCATCAGATTCATTCGAAAGCTTTCGACTTCTTTTCTCTCTTAAGTAAATACCATTAAAATTCTTAATAGTTTATTCATTATAATTATGGTTATATGATAGAAAAGATATGGGATGATTGTGACAAGGACGATCATGATAAATACGATGACACGGGCAATGGTGTTAAAATATCGTAACGAGAATAATACAGACGATTTGAGGAATGGGATTAAAAAGGGTATGGCAGTTGAAACTAAAGTATGTCTGAACTCTCACAGGTTATTTGTATTTTAATGATGTGATGGAGAGTTAACACTTTGCACTCGAAAGGTGACTCACAGTCACCATTTATTTCATAAAATAATTATTAAATCGGGAAATAATTATTATTTTACTATAGTACTGATTAAATTAAACTTAAATATTATTAAATCCATACACATATGTCTTAGTCTAAAAATAGTCAAAAGAGAAAATTAATAATTCTAAGAGAAAATTAAATTTAAGATAAAGAGAAAATTTTTAAGAGAAGTACTTTTAAACGAGACTTTTAAGAGAGAATATTAATTTTCTCTTTTAGTATATAAATTTATAGCGATTCATTAAAAATTGACGGTAAAAATTCTCGAGTGCAAAGGGTTAAATACGAAGTGACATCGCGAGAGGTTCGAACAGTGACCTAACGTTATCGCAGTTTAATAGAAATTTTCCGTGAGCCTGGGTTGTTTGAAAAGAGTACGACCGCGTGGCGAACACAGTATGAAAGTAACTTAACGCCATGCGTATCGCGTATGCACTCGTTCTCCCTTCGTGTGTACAAGCACACGTTTCTGCTGAGGGAGCGCGTTTGAAAAAGTGACACGGCCAAACGCGTACGTAAGTACTTACGTTCAGGTTGTAGATTTCAATACCACCGACAATAACACGTCCAATGCCTACGGTCAATATTGCTTAATAAACGAACCATCGCCCGTTTCTTAAATCAATTCCTCAGTGAATGAGGCTCAAATATTAGATTGATCGGACTGATTCAATTATGTTAATTATGTCAATTTTTTAATTTTATATATAATTGTGTTATTATTTTATCGAAATTCTTTTAATATTCAAAATTGTACGAGTCCTAAAAATCTCTCTCAAAAGTTAAAAATTGTTGGAAAAAATCGATATGTGATTTTCTGTTTACGCAACGCGGATGCAAGAGCGTGTTCATATTATCGTTGAGCAACGACGATCACAAATTAACAATCGCGTTCGTGTCGTTTCCTCTGAAAATATGAGATTCGTTGTCACTTGGTTGTGCGATTCGATACGTTGCGGATCGAGACATTTATTTGTATCTGTTAAATAAGATGGTATCTGCAATTTTTCACGCCTTTAATAAAAAAAAAATATGTAATTCAGAAGGTGTCTAATATTTGAAGTGACAAACTTTTACGTAAATATGTCTAATTAAATACTATTCAAATTTCATTTATTAAATCTAATAATCACTAATTCCTGTTAGAAATGATGTGTTACGATCCGTAGTTTCATTCAGACACTCTTTTATATCTTGAGTTTCTTAGAACACTCGTTTATATCGTGTGAAGCATATTTACTTATTAGAAATCATATTATAGAATATTTATAAGATATAATAAACACGCATTGAAACTATTTTAACTGGCATGAGGTTTTAACATATAAATCACGAAGAAAAGGAGAGAACCGTCAGTGAGACAAAAAAATAAGTGAGAAACGTAATAGCGCCGTAATTCAAATTTTACATATATTTCCAACAATTCCTAATATACATTTTTGCTACTGTTTAAAATCTCGAACTATTCCCAGTGGCAAAAAATTTTCTTCCATAAGAAAAAATCTGCTAGACGAAATAAGAGAAAAAAATGAGTTGGAAGTGTTCGAAGAATTTCTAACTAATCTGTTAATCGGCCGATCGAAATTCCGAACCGGCGCGCATGCCTGTCCTAGATATCGGCCCGCTTAAGGGATAAGATTGTGCCGTTACATTTTCGATAATAATATCTAAAGATTTCGCGAGGCTCGCGCGGTATCAGCGATGTCGCAACGAACCGAACAACCGATTGTTCACGCCGGTTTAAATTGTTCACGCGACGTGGCAATCACGCGGCGCCAGCGGGGACTCTCGTTCGTCAGTTTGTTTCGGAGCGAGTCCGATTCGCCTCGAGGCGAAGTTGAACGTGCTCGCGGGCTGAATGCTGTGCTACCAGGTAGCGGTATATGAAATAACGCGCTGGCTCAGAGTATTTTACATCCGGTGTGTTTCTTCTATTACCCGGCGGGACATTTCGGTGTTAGGTGACGGGTAATCCTTTGAAATTGCGACTTACAGCAGCTAGCGGGAGGAAGACTATCTTTACTAGCTGAACCGAATCTTATTTCTCCTTCTTCTTTTCCACTTGGGCGGTCGACTCACGTCACATGTATTTATTTTATGTATGGGTACTATAAGGGGATAGTTGTAACCTGGCTGGTCGAGATTTGGCAGATTAATATATATGATACCTTTCTTTTAGTAATGGTTGTACGTGATTTTTTTTTATGAAGGCTAATTCGAGACATTTATTATGAATAAATGAAATTTTTATGTCCAGTGAATGATATCCAATAAAGGATCGATAACTTTGAATCGTTATATTTGGCAGATTAATATATACGATACTTTGCTTCTAGTATTGGCTACACGTGATTTTTTAATGAAGGCTGATTTGAGTTACGATATTTATTATGCATAAATGAAATTTTTGTGTGCAGTGAATGATATCCAATAAAGGATCGATAAGTTTGAATCGTTACATTTGGCATTCTTATATCTCGTATCACAGAATATTATATATAAAAAAAAATGCAATTGATTCTAAAAATGCGTATCTTAACCCTTTGCAACCATTCCCTGTTTCATAAAATAATTGCTTAAATATATTACTGATAAATAAAATTTAATTATTATCAAATTGATATACAGGGTGTAAACCTACAGCTACAATTTTTTCTATAAAATGTAAACATTGAATGAATTAAAATTGTCTTACTATACATATAGAAAACAGCTCTTCGTATATTGCATGGAAAGCATATTTTTTTCTTTTTTATAAAGACTCTAAAAATGAAATAACGAAGTATGAATAATGCACATGAACATAATTGATAAAATTAGACTTCATATATATTACACTGCTACAATTTTCTCTATAAAACATAAACATTAAATTCACGAAACTTTTCTTACTACACATAGAAAACAGCTTTTCCCATATTACATGGAAAGCGTATTTCTTTCTTTTTTATAAAGACTCTAAAAATGAAATAACGAAGTATGAATAATGCCCATTAACATAATTGATAAAATCAGACTTCATATATATTACACTGCTACAATTTTCTCTATAAAACGTAAACATGAAATCCATGAAAATTTTCTTACTACACATAGAAAACAGCTCTCCGTTATATTACACGGAAAGCGTTTGCAAATATGACGAAACGTAATGCGGTTGCAACGTAACGCCGCGGCGAGTGTATTATCGAAGATAAATTTCGAGTAGAGACGGCTACGTAACCAGTACACAACCATCGATCGGTGAAATCGCCGGGAGGCACAAAAGGCGGCGAGCTAAGTGGCCAGCAGCCTCTGGGCACGGTAAAGTTGACAATACCGTTTCCGGTCATCTATGCTGATGGATCTGGAACGGCGCGCGATACGATTGCCGCGTCTATTTGACGTACATCTTTTCCCTCCTCCCGGCTGAGAATTCTCCCCTTTATTAGTAGCTAAACCCGGTAGACGCGAGCCAAAACGCGGCCATTCCTGGCGGCCGTTAGCCGAACGACAAGGCCGCATTGAGATCGGGTTATTGCACTTTTAATGTCGGTTTCCCTGGTAAATATCCAAGATTTCGCCGCGAAGAAACATATGGAGAAGCTGCGGGGCTCGGTTGCGTTATAAAATATAAAAGGATGTGTGTAGAAGAGTTGCTGCGGCCGGGTGGGTTACACAGGCGCTTAGGTTCGCACGGAGCAGCGGCGTTCCCACCCTCCCGCGAAATAATGGGGACCGTTCGTTCGTTCGCCTTTTCTGCCCACGCGCTCGCGTGGCAGGACTCATTGTTCTCCGATAGACGACAGGGATACTACGTAAAGCACTTCTCGCGATCGATTATGCGGCACCCTTTCTTTCGTTTTTTTTTT
>SHCU01000462.1:43950-56984 GCA_004307685.1 Ceratina australensis
CCGGGCGACTGCTATATCTGCCACTTCACGTTGCCACCAGTCGTAAGTGTTCTCGTCGCTGAGAGAAAGAAGAAAAAAACTGGCCGGCTCAATCAACGAGATAATTTGCATGCCACGGGAGAAGAAAAAAAAAGCTTCGGCGTCTAGTGTTACCAGCAAATTACGGACACATCATGACGCCATGACGAGTTTCATGGCGCTTCTACTGATTTCGCGGAACGGATGAGTAGGCGAGCGAATCCGTAGAAAAAAAGCTCGCTTTGGGGAATCGGCAGCGCCGGCTCGCTGGGCCGAGTGTCAGCGAACTATGCAGGAAAACTGTGATGTGTACGCAGTTTCCCGACGGGTACTGTTTTTATGTACACACGCTATTCGTTCCTAGAAATTCGAGATGACGGATTAGTTAATTGCCTTTTTTTATCTCGCATATCCGAATCTGGGTATTAGCTATTGCAGGTGGAATGTCTGGTTTTATTTGTACATGTAAGCGTCGGCAAATATCTGATCTAAAATCAATCTTTACTAAATGACGAGTTATATGCTTGTGACTTAGGCGCGTCAGTGGTGACGATCATAAATAGACGCGTTGCTTCGATGCTGTTATTATTATAGAGCAGCGGTGGTCAACTTTATTATTAAAATTTTTTTCTGCAGGAAGGACCCTTTGCACTCAGTTGTTTTGTGAAATAATTATTATTAAAAATTACTGTAAGTCATATTAATTTAAAAAGCAATAGTGATTTCATCATTTATGAAGTAATTGTAGATAAATTCTTCAATGCTGTTATTATTATGGAGCAGCGATGGTGAAGTGTATTATTAAAATGTTCTTATGCAGGAAGGAGTGTTAACCCTTTGTAGTCAAATGGTGACTTTCTTGCTTTGTGAAATAATTATTATTAAAAATTACTGTAAGTCATATTAATTTCAAGGTTAACAGTGATTTCATTATTTATGAATTAATTTTCGATCAATTCTTTGGCTGCAAAGGGTTAACACTTTGCACTCGAGAGGTGACTCTCAGTCTGTTTTATAAAATAATTGTCATATATGTAAAAAATTACTGCTTCAATTGAATTAAATTTAATTTGATTGAATTAAACTTAATTATTATAAAATTCATACATACATTAATTTAAGAAAGGCAGAAAGAAAACATTAAACATTTAAAGAAAACATTATTAACACTAAACGTACCAAACGGGGTCAAGTGACCCCTTTTCCATGTGCTAAGATTATATATAAAAAAATGCCAGTACATTTAGTGTTAATATTTGCATGTGAGAAATTCAAAAAATATTTGTGGAAAAATTCTTCGAGTGCAAAGGGTTAAAAATTGTTAGGGGTAGTTTTGAGTGTCGCAGATGCTGAGACTCCTCTAACTTAAGAGATCAGTTTTACGACTAGTGATAACAAATCCTATTATACTGACATAAATCTACCCTGATAGAATATACTTTATTTTTTACACAGCAAAAAACGAGGACGTCAGCATTTTCATGTATTACACATCAGACAAAATTACGATAGCATCAGCAATTTAACCTGGGTGCCTAATCAATTTCGTGCACGGTCGAGCACGGATATTGATAGATGTAACAAACGTCAGGGTGCGCGTATTGTGAGCTAACTTATTTGTCACCTTCCCTACGGGCCGGCTAACAAATTGCCTGCGACACGTAACGCCTCGCAAATTAGGTCTGTAGAATGATTTGTGGCTTTCGGGTTTCGGCCGGTTCAATTTATAGACGTTCGATCGAGCGCGCCGGTTCACCGATCACCGTTCGATACACCGCCGCTGACGGTGCATCATCGTTAAACGGATCGGTCGCGACAAATTCGCCGCGCGTCCAACTGATATTCATTGGCACGCGTGATTTGTCGCGCGACTCGCCACGCTTATTTAAGAAACATCCCGGAACCCCTCTATTGTCGACGCAACACCAGCTGACTCGTTTTTGTGGCCTGGCTGGCTGCCGACGCATTCATACGAGTCAGCTCGTGCCCGGGTCACTAGAAAAGTAGTAAATTTCGCGGTTTCTTCAATAGAGACGTCAATGTTTTTCTTCGCTTTTCCAATACCATCGGGCAGCAGCCTTTCAGCCGAGCAATTTGTCCCCGGCTGTGTACACGCGGTCTCGGAAGCATAATAAATAAATTAAATGCGTAAATACTTTGGGAATAAAAGAATTGTGTCCATTTTTTAATACTTCAAAAATACAGTTTTTTTTTATTATAATACATTTTTGCATTTAATGAATAAATTAAATGCGTAAATACTTTGAGAAAAGAATTGTGTCCATTTTTTAATACCTCAGAAATACAGTTTTTTTATTATAATAAATTTTGGCATTTGTATATTTCTGCGTCTGAGGAATATAGTTATTGTAGATGCCAATGAAATGAAAATGAAAATGTAGAGATAAAGATTTATTAAACATTTTCTTAGACATGAGAGAAAGGTATCATTGAAGGCTAGAATGAATGAGAGTATCATCTCAATGTTTTTCTTCGCTTTTCCAGTACTACCGGGCACCAGCCTTTCAGCCGAGCAATTTGTCCCAGCGGTCTCGGAAGCATAATAAATAAATTAAATACGTAAATACTTTGAGGATAAAAAAATTGTGTCCATTTTATAATACTTCAAAAATACAGTTTTATATTATAATAAATTTTTGTATTTCTGTGTTCGAAGAATGCATTTATTGTAGCCTAAATGAAAATGTGGAGATGGAGATTTATTAAACATTTTGTTAGGTGTCACGTGGACATGAGAGAAAGGTATCATTGAAGGCTAGAATGAATGAGAGTATCATCTCGGGATGACTACCAAGATAATGTCGGGCCGTTAGGGTGGAAGGAGGAGGAATCGTCCACGATATCCACGTCGGGGTATTTAAGTCGACAGGCGGTGTCCAGCTGAGAGCCATTGGCGTCGGGTCGGTAGTCGCGTTTTTCATCGACGTGTCGGAGTCTATTCAAGTGTTGGCAGTTTTTCACGCGGTAGGCGACAAATATCCCCACTAAAATCCCCTTTAGATGAGTCCCCACGTGGCCGTGGATGTCATGCCGGATTGTGCCCTCGGCGGCATTCATAGCGCTCATCTCGTGCCGGTGACAACAAACCGTGTAACACCCGGAATCTTCGGTCCGTCTCTTCCGTATCTTCGTCTCTCCCTATATCACGTGAGAATTAAACATCCAAGTGAAACTGACATCCAACGCGTTCTTCCTGATCTTATCTCGGTTTCGGTTTTATCAGGTTTTTATATCAATGTGATTTTTTTAATCTTAATCAAACGGTTGCAAGAATCTTTTTTTTTAAAGAAAGTCATAGCTATAAATGTTAATAAATTTGATTCGAAATTCTGAGATCAGGTTTTTATACTAAAGTGATTTTTTTATTCTTGATCAAACGGTTGGAAAAGTCTTTTTTTTTAAGAACGTCATGACTATGAGTGTTAATAAATTCTATTCGGAATTCTGAGGCATCGGAATTAATTGAATTTGTATATTTTTTATGAACTACTCATATGAATGATAATTTGACACTTGTCGAGTTCACGCACACAATGTTCGTATTAGCATCTGACAGAATTACTGAGTAGAAGAAAAATGTTGCAAATGTATTTTTATCTTTGAGTCGGATCAGTGTCACGCTTGAAGCATACCTGCTCAAGATGTTCCTTACTTTTAGTGCATGGATTGTGAGATGACACTTCAAAGTGGTGACGCGCAGATATGTTTAAGACGATTCGGTGAGTTACGATTTATTGACATCTGCTAAGTGACGTATTGAAGCATAGCTAGTTAAATGTAACTTGACACCATACACACTGGATTCCTCATACGATACATTTTAATTCGGTAGTACACTTATAAATATGAATTAATTTCCAATTTCTTTTTTAAGAATCATTACTTACTCTCGGCCTGTTAATCCGAAATTTTATATAAATAAAAAGTGACTATTTATTGACTAAGTGACGTGTGAAGCACAGCTAGTTAAATGTAACTTGACACCATACATACTGCATTCCTCATACGAAACATTTTAATTCAACAATACACTTACAAATATGAATTAATTTCCAATTCTTTTTTGAGAATCATTACTCACTCTCGGCCTGTTAATCCGAAATTTTATATAAATAAAAAGTGACTATTTATTGACTAAGTGACGTGTGAAGCACAGCTAGTTAAATGTAACTTGACACCATACATACTGCATTCCTCGTACGATACATTTTAATTCAACAATACAGTTACAAGCATAAATTAATTTCTAATTCTTTTTTTAAGAATCATTATTCACTCTCGGCCTGTTAATCATATTCAATCTTGTTATTAATCCGAAATTTTATATAAATAAAAAACGACCATTATAAAAATGTTGTCATTGAAATGCTATTCGGCTGAAACATTTAATCATAAATCTCAAGTTCTGTGACGTACGTCATGCAAAATGGAATGGCGGAATCGCCCCGAAGACCCACCTATACGTTCGGCCTCGATGACTCTCCTCGTGAATAGTAGAAATACTGGAAATACTGGATTTTTCACGGAGATCATGCCGCTGTTTATTGCGACTGGTGCCACATAGTCTAACGCTGTTAGAAATTTTCCTCTCCGCGGTACAAGTGAAACACACCGCCGCTTTTAACATTCTCCCCGGCTGGCCGGTTGATTATTGAGAAATTTCAATATTAATGTTGTCCCGCGCCTTACGACGCTATGGTAAACGACGTGCTGTTGAAAATATACCGTAAATCATATTCGTTTATTCATCGGCGTATGCTAACCCTGCGCTGTCAGTAAGACGTTTTCGTGACTAACGTTTTGTAATCAAGTCTTATTTTAGTTTCAATCTGTTCGACAAAACTTACATCCTTATTAAAACATCAGAGGCGTATTTAAAAGGATTCCTAGCTTTTATTAACGAGCGGGAATAGTACATAATTCATATTATCGTCGTTCCTTTATTAACAACATTGTTGTGCAATCGGACGGTCTCGCGGAATCGAAACACCTGGACGCGACACGAGGATAATGGAAGGAGGAAGTCCTGTGTTCCATCGTTTTGATTTTTCGACAGAAAATAAAAGCATTTTTACCAAATTAAAAGAAAGAATAATTACGTTAAAATTCGTATATATATTAATTTAAAAATCGTTGAGATACAATGAACTTCTCATTTATTTTCTACGAATTTTTTGGTCATTTTTAAGGGTCGTTATGGACTATGAATTAATTTAATATAAATTTGCGTCTCGCAGAATTGAAACACCTGGACGCGACACGAGGATAATGGAAGGAGGAAGTCCTGTGTTCCATCATTTTGATTTTTCGACAGAAAATAAAAGGATTTTTGCAAAATTAAAAACAATAATAATTACGTTAAAATTCGTATATACATTAATTTAAAAATCGCCGAGATAAAATGAACTTCTCATTTATTTTCTACGAACTTTTTGGTCATTTTTAAGGGTCGTTATGGACCATGAATTAATTTAATACAAATTTGCTCTCTCATTATTAATTCTACCCGAATGCAAGAGTATTTTTATTATTCATACATTTTTGTGTTATACAAGATAATTAACCCCTTGTACTCGAAGGTGACTCAGGTTCATTTGTCTCATAAAATTATTATCACATAGGAATATAAATATATCATAAAATTCATATATATATATTTTCATTTAAAAATCGTCGAGAGAAAAAATTTACCGAATATCTGTGGACGAATTCTTCAAGTGCAAAATGAAATGGTAAAGAATTAATTTCACGTATCGAACGCACATGTTGATTCGAAGGGTAACTGATGTCGGCGTAAATTTAAGGAACAGAATGAACGATCACGCGGAAGCACTATATAATTTCGCATCAATGGCCACGTTATCGGTTCAGCAAAGAAGTTGGTTTCACTTTCTACAGTCCATAAACTTTCTCATTGATCGGGTGCCGCGGGAGTAAGCAAGTAGTCTAAGCCGGTTAATTCGCCGGATCAGAATCGATCAAGGTTGTTATTTCGTGCTATTCGTTAGCCAGATTTATAGAACGGGCGAAAAGAATATACGAAGGAGAGAATAACGGCGAAGAGTGCCGCGGGTTGTAAATAATAACCCAGTTGCGTAGGAGCTACGTGTGGTGAGCCGCCGGTGAGCGAGAGTTGCGTAATGCGTGTGTGTGCATCTCGTATTACAGAATGCAGGTGACCAGAAACGACAGGACAGAAATGACGTTGCGAATGCTTATTAACCGTTCACTTCAATTCGTCTAGATTATTGGCTATGGAACCGCGGGGTGGACCCGCGCTGTTCCGTTCCTTTCTTTCGCATTATCCCGCCTACCTCGTACCGAATGCATCACAATCCGAGCCGTCAAATTCGCGTGCAAGAGATTAACACATTCGCGACCGGCAAATTTTTTTCGTTTCTAATACTGTCTACCGGCGAAAATAATGAAATTCTGAAACTGGTTGCCGCAAACTTGTATCGTTAAAACAAGGATAACGATGATAAAATTTGTTTTGAAATATGAATGTTGCAATTATGTGTTGTTTAAGATCAAAAGATTTTTATAATTTGTATACTTGCTTTATAGGCAGACGATAGGCGATTTAAAACGACGTGAATTCACGTCAGCGGTCGCGAATGTGTTAATTATCTTCTATAACACAAAAATGCGTGGATAATGAAAATAACTTACAGAGAAAGGAGTTCTCTCGCATTTAGGTATAATAAATAATGAGAAAGCAAATTCGTATTAAATTAATTCATGGTCCATAATGACCGTTGAAAATTCATACAAAATAACTGAGAAATTCATTTTATCTCAGTGATCTTCCTCGAGCAAATCCTACAGTAATACATTAAATACATCATACATAATCTGATTAGCCTCAAGTGAATCACTCAAGGTGCCCAGATGAAAAAAAGAATGTACAACATTTTCCTTTGAACGCAAATTAGAAAAGAGAACCGCGCGCGCGGTATTTTGACATCCAATCACCGAAAGAAATATCGCCATCTAGGAAACGAGATAGACTCGCGGAGTAGTAGCTGCACGTTAGAGTCTGTCCGGCGTAATTTGTTTCCACCGCTAATTATCTCGTATATGTTTTCCTTATCTGTCAGAAGCGATCCGGCGCATCCTATGCTTTCAATTTGTACCGCTGCTAATAGTAACCTCTGTCGCGTGGGACCGTACTCCATAATTAGGCGAACTTTATTTGCATACGATAACTCATGCGGAGATCGCGGCTGATTAGGTTGCGTGCCGCAAATTAAAATCCAAGCGCATGTAACAGCGAATACCGGTCTCCCTTTTCCGTTACGTTAACATCTCTACGCGCGTGCACCACGCCGAGATTCGCGCGGGTTCTATCCCGTCTCACCTACGAGCAATAATTAACGGGAGTATCTCTATTTGTTGCAGGTTACCACAGCTTGCCGTTTTAGCGAAGATTTTGTGCCTCCTGATGGTGAGTATTATTCACTTTACTCATTTTTATTACATTTACTCATTTACTCATTACTCATTACTTTACTCATTTTTATTACATTTCTATTTTTTTTCACCTAATAACTTTCTCGTAATATAATTTGTATGCAAAGTGATTTTTATTCATTATTTTTCAAAATGGATGGACGTTAAAAAGTGTCACACACTGAATTACGTCTGAGTAATTATCCAGACTATTAATATTCCTGGGATAAAAATTTCTAGGATAGAAATTTAATATAAATGCATTCCTGTATATTTTTTCCTCATGTAATGTATTTTGTATTTAAAATGATTTTTATTCATTATTTTCCAAAATGGGTGGACGTTAAAAAGTGACACACACTAAATTACGTTTTAATAATTATCGAGACTATTAATATTCCTGGGATAGAAATTTCTAGGATAGAAATATAATATAAATGCATTCCTATGTGTTTTTTTCTCATGTAATACATTTTGTATTTAAAATGATTTTTATTCATTATTTTTCAAAATGAATGGACGTTAAAAAGTGTCACACACTGAATTACATCTGAATAATTATCGAGACTATTAATATTCCTAGGATACAAATTTCTACGATAGAAATATAATATAAATGCATTCCTGTGTATTTTTTTCTCATGTAATATATTTTGTACTTAAAATGATTTTTATTCATTATTTTTTGAATCCAAAATGACGCGCGATAAAAATTGTCATATATTAAATTGGGTGTAGGTAATTATCGAACCTATCAATATACCTGAGATACAAATTTCTACCATAAATGCATATAATGTATTCCTCTCTATTTGTTGTTCATGTGGCTTTTTGTAGTTAAAAATTTTGTATTTAAAATGGTTTTTATTTTATTATAATATTTTCCGAACTCGAAACAACGTACATTAAAAAATGTCAGGTACTAAATTAGTCTAAATAATTGGCGAAACTATGAATATTTCTGGGACGAAGATTTGTACGACAGACATATAAATGCATTGCTGTACGTAAGCATGAGAGATACGAGTGCTCCAGTTCCTCGAAATTACATTCAAAAAAGTATTCTAGCCGAGAGCTGGTCTTACGTTCATAGTTCAAGGGAAATACTGCTTGCCCCAGATACGTTGCCTTTAACGAGCCGTGTAAAATTTGAACGAGGACTTTGGCCAGGTTCGTGCGGAATCCGTAAACTTGCATACTTACTCGATACGTACTAAGTCTTTGTACAGGGACGGGTGACTAGGTCAGATCGGAGATACTCGTTGCACGAGGAGACCGAACCATGCTTGAATCGCGTGTCGAAAGTCTATCTAAAATGTAGGACTTTGCGATTACCCTTCGTGATATAAAACTTCAATTAGGTAATAGCGTAAATTCTATGAAAACTGAATATTGAATTGAAACATCAGGATCATATCGTGTTATCGTAGTAATTCAATCAAACTTCCTTAGGTGTCCTGATTTTTTAACCGACGCAAATTTTGAATAGAACGAATTCATGAAATTTACGATTGTGTATGTTAATTCTAGCGCTACGTGGAAATGCGTTGAGTGCAACAACCTCGTTGTTAGAAAAACTGTTAACCACAGCCGTATGTTTAGCGTTTAAAGGATACGAAAGTAGCGGGTTCATAGCGGTCAGTCTTATCCTCACTTTCAACCGTGATCGGTTTCCCGGAGAAATTGAAACAGTATAAGTTCTCATCGTGAGATTCGTGTGATACATAAATGCAGACTAAAACATTTCAAGCTTTAGTTTCAATTGATTGCAAAAGTCAACATAGTCGCCTAGTAATTCAATACGACAGTTCCAACGAAAATATTAACCCCTTGCACTCGAATTTTTCCTCAAATATTTCCAGCATAAAAATTAATATATCAAAATTATTAATTTATATATACTTGAATTTCATATATTTTATTTCAAATTTTTGTTACTTTATCAAAAAAGTGATAACTATGTTACCTACCAGTGCAAAGGGTTAAGGCAGTTCATACTTTGATTTTAATTTATTTTTGGTGTGAGACATAAAATCGTTTCCAGTGATAGTTATAACCATATTGAAATCCAACAAAATTGGTGATCACCGTTATTTGTCAACAATTACTTACAGCATAAAAATTAATATATCAAAATTATTAATTTATATATACTTGAATTTTATTTTATACTTTATTTAAAATTTTTGATATTTTATAAAAAAATTGATGACTGTATTACCTGCCAGTGCAAAGGGTTAAAGCAATTCTTGCTTTGATTTTAATTTATTTTTGGGGCGAGAAATAAAATCGTTACCAGAGATAGTTATAACCATATTGAAGTGATGATCGTTATAGCTTGATTCCGGAATAAAAAGGTGTTTGATTGTACGAGCATTAATGGACAGCTCGTGTTCGCTCGTTAACAAGCCTTGTCATCGGTAGGTATACACCTTTTGTGGTCTTCGGCTGTAACGCCGTTTCGCCGATGCGATTTTTATTCCCGAACGAACCGCGGGGAGAGAACTCGACGAGTGATTCGATGCCGTGATATGTGAATCAGTCGTAAAAATGTTCCTACCCTCGGGTCGTGAAGGAGTTGGCGACGTCTTTAACGATTTTCACGTTCGGTCGTCGGACTGAAAACACGCATCGCGAATTCCTTCTCCCCTGGCCCTCCCCGCGCCGCTTGAGAATACCGGGAATTGATTATCTATTCTAACGATAATATCACTGCCTCAGAGTTTGATCCGTGAATATCGGAATGGCTGCAATCAATTTTCCGATAACAAGCGTACATAAAAATTATACAGTGTAGCCACTTCAGCCCCGGTACAAATCGTGGAATGTTGAAACTTCACCTTTCATTTTTACGCGCGAGTACAATATAAATAAAATTCGTTCCATAGTAAAACCAATCGTTCCGTCAGAGATACTATCTCTAAGTACGATCGAAAGTTTCTGAGTTTCATTTGTACATTCAATCAGGCTGAGTAACTTTTTACGTTTCGTGTACAAACATCTTTATTCCTTTATTTAAACCAGAGTTTCGCGAACTATTTTATGCCATAACTCGATCTCTTTTAACACGTTCGCGACGGGCACTGAATTCGCAAGCCACACCGTGGGGCGGGGCTGTTTTTCGTACTCGATCCCATCGGGCGGGCTGAGCCCCCGGTGGTACATGAACCTTCCCGTACTATAGTAACTGAGTGTCAATAAGGCAAATAAAGGATAGCAATCTTCATTTTATACAGCAACATCCAGGCATTGCAAGAAACGTTCGCTACAGGAAATGTTACAGAAAATTGTCAGAACGCCCCATCATAGCCGCAAAAAAGCCAAGCGCGTAATTTTGCCCTCTTTGAGACGATCAGCCAGCTTTGCGTATAGAATGTTTCGAAGAAATTCACGAAATGAAATAGTTCTATGTATATAAGTATGTAAATATATCTGTTAGTTACAATAATCAGCTTTTTATTAAATTAACACTGACGTGTACCACCGGTGGTACATACGAACGTGTTAAATTGTATAATTTTTATGTTTCACGTTTCTTTTTTTATTTCAATAAGTATTGGGACTTGATTCTGGTGAAATTCTTATCGGCACGAAATTATTTGTTAATTGCAGGTGGTAATGTGCGGGGCGGTACCGGCAATGGTGCGCTCCGTGAGTCTTTACTCGACCTGCAGCCTCGGCAATATTACCGTACGTAGCCATCAAATCCGGGCCGAGGGACGCGATGAGCAGAACGCCCCTTACCGTAAGTAAGATTGCTATTAATTCAATTATTTCCGCAAATCCTGTGTTCAGTTGTAAATCCAATGCCCACAATATCCAAAGTAGCAGAACGACAATTGTAATCAAACACACAGTGCAAAGATGTGAACCTCGAATGCGAAGAATCAGCCAGCTCTTTTTAAATTTATTTCTATTTATTATGTTTAATAATAACACAAGAATAAATTTGCAATTTAATGTTTTGTGGCTTCAGTAGTTTATGATCATCCCTTCAGCTCGAAACTTGCAGTCTTGTTAATTTATTTATATTTACGATTATTATTATTTTATTGCCTTGGACTTCCGTTTATTTAATCCTTACATGAGGATAAATTAATTCTATTTTACATTTCTATACAAAGAGTTCTTATCCTAGCTGTCTATGTTATAAAATACACAAAACTTCTGAGTATATTTATCTCCTTAGTATTCAACACCACCAACATCTCATTTTCTAAATAATTAGATGGTCAAATTTATATTTATAAGATTGCAATTTTCTTTGTTTTATGCTTGATCTTTATGCTGATTTATATTATCAGCATAATTAATAAATCACAGAAAATAAAATTCGCAATTTAATACTTCGCGGCTTCAGTAGTTTATGATCATCCCTGCAGCTCGAAACAGTCTTTGCGAGTGAGATTGTTTTTATGTGTGTGTGTGATAAAAATGTGAACATACGGTTGTCATGACGTTTTGCAAAATATTGATTACAACATGTCACGTCTAGTTGTCTAGTTCAATTTGTCAATTGCGGTCGTGAAATAAATGTACGTTAATTTAATGGACTAAACTGTGTCTAAACTCTCACAGTCTTCTCATTAATTTATTTACATTTATAATATTCAATAATCATTATCATAATTACTAAATCACAGAAAATAAAATTCGCGATTTAATACTTCGCGGCTCCGGTAGTCTGCGGTCATCCCTCGGGCCCGAAGCGCGCAGCGCCTCCTTCTTGACAGATGACATGCCCCGGCACGAAGGCTCGGCCGAAATCATTTTCAGGCGCATCGTCGAGATTTTCGAAACGCGTTTCGCAGCGACGTGTACGAGGAGAGCACAAGCTGTCCGCCCAATCCGCGGCGCGAGTGCGAGGCGGCACCTTTTCTGACTCTCGCGATGCGAGGTAGGGGAGAAAAGGATGGTCGGAAAGGAGGGAAGAAGGCTTGTGCAAACAGAGGAGCCAGTTTTCTCGCCGCACGCTGCGCCGCGTCTGCACCTCCCCGAGATCCATCACCATCGTCCACCTCTTCCTCCTTTTTCCACCTCTTCAGCCTCGCGCGCTGCCACCGGTACTCTCTCAGCTGCCGTCGCGCAGCCTCCAACCTTTTTCCTTCCGCCGTTGCAAACTCGCGTCTCCTTACTCGCACCCATCGTACGCGTCTTACCCGCGGCAACGAGGCCCCTCTTGACCGAACGATTATTCAACCAAAGCGAAATGAACCGCACGGGTTTCAGACACCGTGAGAACGGCCTTGAAACTATATGTCGATTCTAACCGCCGGGGTTATCCCTGAATTCCTCTCACGCGAAGGGATAATTAGCCTCGCGCGGGAAATCGTTTGTTTGCATACTCGCCGCTAATTAGTTGCCGCAGCATCCATTTCACGATGTTATCTCGCGAACGGTGGAAAACCGTGACGACCGATTGACGTCACCGGTGAACCTAGGAGATTTCAATTTCTTTTTCTCCGTCAGACAGTTTAACACTATTTCTACCGCGATTCTGTGTATACCTATCTCGACCAAAGATATGTATTTTCAAATCCCAG
>SHCU01000463.1:0-57190 GCA_004307685.1 Ceratina australensis
TTTCATCGTTCGAAATGCTACGGCACATGCAACAAAATATACGATAATCGTTCTTATCTTCCCGGTTTAACAGATAATACAGTTAGCGGATGTATACGACATTTGAGAAATGCTTGTCCCTGTTTCAGGGATGAGAAAATGCCGCTGTAATGTTGCACCGCAGCACATCGTCGCACCGTTGTCGACCGGCGAGGAATATGACGAACGTTGGCCACACGTCGACAATGTCTGGGCCAAGGGGACGTCGAGCGAGCGTGGCAACGGACAAGCCTCTCGATTCGCCTAAAGTAAGTCCGAGAGGAACTATGAAACGTCAACGTTCACCCCAAGGCAGCACCTTCATACCAGATACGGACAATGAGGACGAGGTAATACATAATTAATCGCATATTGCAACAGATTCTTATAGAATCGGTTTTTATATTAGTAGCCTCTGTAGTCTACATGAAATTACCAAGAATGTTTGCTGTTAGCAATTAATTTGCTGGGGTAAAATACTATCTTATATGTTCTCTTGTAATTTTGTAATAGACTTGAAAGTAGAGTTGAAAAGTTAGAAAATAGGAGCACTTGCGTTTAAGCCTGGGGACTTGCTCACAGAAATCCCAATTCCTTTTACAGTTTAATCACTCCCATTGTTCCTTGACCTTTTAGGGCATCAATCGCAGGCCTTTGCTGGATCGAGAGCAATACGGTGGCTCACGTAACATGTTGAACCAGAAGATGAGCAGGAGTCCTCGTAATTCATTGGTCCCTGAAGATTACTACAAACCTAGAAACGGAGGTCGAAGTCCAAGAAACAGCTTGGTACCGGATGCGACTTTGGCACCCGACGCGTTGTCCAGCTCGCGGCACTCCTTGATCTTTGAAGGCTCTTTGAATCCGAAGAACTCACTGGTACCAGACGTGGCAAGGAACAGAAGTCCACGTAACAGTTTGGTCCCACCGACCGGCTCGAGGACTTCGCTCATGTCCGAGAACGGGAATCCTCTTCCCACTCGCAGTCCACGACATTCTTTAGTACCAAACTCCTCGAGGAGCCCGCGCGGTAGCATCACAAACATGGAAATGGTGGACCGCAGTCCCCAGAGGAGCCCGCGGGGCTCGATAGCTTCTGAATACTTGAATCAGAGTCCGCGAGGCTCAATCGGACCTTACGAAACGAACAGATCTTCGCGCGGAAGCATCGTTGTCAGCGACGCCCCTAGAGGATCGATCGGGGGTAACGACGAAGAGGCCAGGAGCCCGCGAAGGAGTATCGATCCGGACACTATCGACCGGACGCCGAGGGGCAGCCTCAGCGGCTTGCAGGACCGAAGAGGCACGAAGGCGAGCCTGATGGCGCAGGACCCGAGAAGGGCCTCGGCTGATCAAGGTAAGAATTCGTTTGTCTCAGACAGAATCCGACCTGTATGATAATCAATGCGGGATTCTGTAATTCGCTTCGCGGGTAATGCTACTTCAAATTCCAACTAATTTTACCTGAGTAGGCTCTTGCCCTTTGCACGTCTCTGAAATTGATTAAAACTTCTCGTGCAACAAATGGGAAGATATAAAACGAATTGAACAGTGATACGAATCAAATAATGCTTTAGTAATATTGAGTAGTAATATTGAGTATTTAATAGTAGTATATTTAGTAAGTAATATTGTGTAATATTGAGAGTAAAGTAATATTGAGAATTCAGAATAAAATTTTTTCGTAAGAGCGCAATAGGGAACCTAACAACGGGATTTACCAATCTTTAAACAGCGAGAGATAACGCCGTTAGTGTCTAGTTAAAATTTGGGCGGTATCAAAGCTGCGTTGAGCGCAGTCATATCCGAAAAAGTATTATCGCGCAGACCGTTCGTATTCGCGAGGATGAGCGAAACTGGGTCGGGTTTCATCCGCGATGCCCGCGTGAAAATTAAAACCGTTCGCACGTATAAACTCATTTCCCATGGTACCGGCACCGATAGGCGACATGTCCGATGAAATAATTTATCACGTTAATTCGCTCGATACCTGCCCTCGATGCAACCTACGGGTTGCCACTTATTCATGTAGGCAGCCAGCCTTATGGCTATTTGACCCTCGTTACCGTCTATCTTTGACGCGTCTCAGCGGTGCTGTAAATTACGATTTCATCAATTTTACTGATCACGCGTGTTCCAAGTGGTTGCTTCCATTTGAATGCTTGTGTGAAACCATCAAAGACTAATTGGAAGATCATAGCGCGGTCGTACAGCAAAATCGAATAGTTTCGCTAAAATTATATCTCAAATAGAAGATAAAAATATTTAATAAGAAATTCTTCAAACTTATTACGGTCTGTTACAAAAAAAGCTGGAAATATTTTAATGCACGGATTAAAATATTAGAGTTCTTTCAACATTTTTATCTGCAAAAATATAAGAAAGAAAACATACGTCATAAATCTGAATATTACTGCACAGATAATTTAAAATCATTGAGACCTCTTTAAAATATCGCAGCTCTACATTTATTCAATGATATTTTTGTAACGTCTGATGAAACTTAAGTGTGTGAGCCATCGTTACCATCTAGCTTCTACACTTCCCAATGGAGCTGTATACTGCGATCTGTTCGATTTTTACACGTAATTCGAGTCTGAACCCGATCGTTCAAGACCAATTGGTAGAGAATTGGTGTCTGATATTCGAGCTATAAGTCGGTTCAATTGAGATTACAAAGTTGTCAGGGGTAAGTGCCCATCGAAGGGGATTGATTGTGACGCTGAAAGCGGAATCTCTTGACGAGCTTGCAATCGGATTTGATTACAATACGCTATTACCAGCGGGTGTAGAATAATAGGGCTGAGAAGGTTCGTCAATTTTAATCCCAATCGTATTATAAGCCAATTCCCGAGCCCAATTGTTTTCGGGTTAAAGGCCACGAAATCTTTATCTAGTAACGAATCGAATCAGATTGTTTACCGAATTCGATGAATGAAAGTAGGAGAGCCACTCTTGTATCTCGAATACATTTTGTAAAAAAGGTTATCGACTCTTGCCTGACGGAGAGGTGGAGGGGACGCGGAAATTGAAAACGCCCGATTTATAGACACGAAATCAATGAGTCTGCGGGGGGAAAAAATTAATAACTGGATTTCATCACCGAGGATAAAAGAGCTTGAACCATTCATGTTCCTCGGATTGTAATCTCTCAACGCGATTGCTTCTGTACTTGCCGCCTTTTTTTTATTCTTTTTATTCAGATTTGACGGATTAACTATTCGATGAACATCGACGTATTGCATACAGCGAGAGATAACCGGACCTTGAAAGGGATGACAGGGAGGAATAAATGTTCATCGAGTCATCAGATAGTTTTTATCCCTTTGCACTCCGCTGTCCCCTCTCATGGAACATCGTGATTCTAGCATACCACTCAGATGTCCCTTCTCATGGGTCAGTTAAATTTATTGTTGATTATTATTATTGACAGGGGATTCAGTTATTTCAGCGCAACTTTTTGAGAAGTGCACGTTTTCATGCACGTTTCCCTGAAGCTTTTTCTTGATATAGCTGAGTAGTTGATAGCCAACGTACAGAATCCTTCGGAGTGCAAAGGGTTATTTAAAAATATCGGTTTTTGATTAGCTTTACCCGTATCCTGGGAACAAGAGAAATGTTTTCGTGTGCGCAGATATGAACGAGCGGACCTACCCTCCTTCCCGGCAGAAAGAGACCAATGCGGTTCAAATCAATCTGGGATATGGGCCAGCCACTTTCGAGGATTCTCGGCGAGCCAGCAGTTCGGTATCCCAGGTATGACACTTTTTGTGCTCCCTTGACCAAAGCCATCGAATTTACAGTGATCGCCGAAAGCTCGCCAGACACGCACTCGCCTCTATACGAAAAATAGTATTCCCAACGAATGAAAAACTGAAAGATTTTAGTTAATCGAATTAAACAAAATTAAAGTTCGTAAGCTTCTATTCTTGTCCTTAAGCCTTTAAAACCTCTCGCATCCTCTTAGCAAAATTTCGTTAGGCGAAGTGCCGTACTGCAATTTCCTCGAAACGTTTATCTAAGAACCTCAAGAGGTCCATGTACCATTCTCTGAAAATAAAACGGATTAACCATTGGTTCTATTCGTATCTGATAAAAATTAATCATTGCGTCTGATGAAATGTATCACAATTGTTAGCAATTCAAACGAGATATCCTTCCAAACGAGATGATTTAGAACACACTAAAAAAAAAGATCGTTTCCCGGTTTATTCAATTTCGTCGACGATACCCATTGTAGAAGGGTTCGATCGTCAACGAAGTTCGTGTGCGTTCGGTAATTTTCACCGGGAGATACGACCGCGCATCTTTCATCCGGTCGCTTATTTCACGACCTTCCATCCGGTGTCCTATACTGGGAAATTTACGAACGATATAACGAACTCCGCGGAAATAGTCGGTCCCGAAGGGTCAAAGGAATAGTTGAATCGTAAAAAATTGCCCACCCTCTCAGCGTAATAACCGACCATCGCGTCAGGCCGAAACTGTCGTTTTACGTCCGCGGATTCGCGGCCGTACGAGAATGCGAACGTGACCCTAAACATTTTTCGTACAAACGTTTCAATTTCATTTTGAAACCGTTCACATTTTCCGACCCTCAGAGAAGTTCAATATTGCTCTCAATATTTCTCACTACAGGCTACTATGCGTTCTATTGTAGGAAGGATGGATCGTAGGATAGCGCGGAGAATGAGTAATGAACATTGCTCCGGAAATTTCACTGTCCAAAATAACTGAGATTCTTGCGACGATTAGATTAAAGCGTCTGAGATTTCTTTTATTGTTTAACGAGAATGCGCACAGTTCTTTTTTTAACCCACCGAGATTAAGTGATTCCTTTTGTAACTGCGATTTACTTCAGATCGCAATCTGATCGATGAAACGTTCCGTGTCGATGTTCAGTTTTCAGGCGACGAATCACGCCGCCTTTTCACCAGCAGCACTAAAGTGCCGGAGAGCACAATGGAGAATAGGAACCTCGGCGTGATTACTTACGGGTCCGTGGTGTTTCAACTGAAGGACGCGAATCTCGAGGCAACGAACATCTGCGATTTCGTGCTACGAGCGTTGAAGGTGGTGTGCAGAACGAGGGTGGTCATAATATGCCTAATATGCTTGTCGACGGTCCCGTTCCTGATGCTGATATATGGTGAGGAGAGAAAATTATTATTGTTGAACCAACAGCGGCGTTCGAATTAATTGCTACACTGTGCAAACATTGTTACAACATCGTTTTCCTTTCAAACGTTTCGATATATCATATTGCCGGAGGGTAATTCAAACTGAACGGGGAAAAAAAAGAGAGAGAAGCATATTACGATCGGTATGACGCGTACCGAAGCTTTTGTGCACGCGCGCAATCGTGTTCGAATCGATATACTCGACGCACAGAAACAGTTATCAATGATCAGGAACCCAGTGAACTGTCGTAACAGATAGGCTGCTCACCTATCCTGCTTTCTATCTTCATTACACCGCAAGGGATCGATTTAACGTGTTCACACTAGAAATCTTACAAGGTTTCATTCACCTCTCGCGTTCTCAGACGATCTTCGCAAAAACCCATTAAAACGATTTCCATTATCGCCGCTTTTAAATCGGCCGGTCAGTCGTTTGAATTTTCTTTAATTACTCTTATTCTTGAATTCAACTTTAGATACTTGAGATAACATCCTATCAGCTCGATTCCGGTTTACCGCATAATGAAACCACGAATATCAGATACTGGTCTCGAATAAGAGAAACTCGGCCGGGTAGATTCGAATCTGGAGCGAGAGTGTGGGTAAGGGGATGCAGATACCCTCGGTCTACCGTCACGAAGCACAAGTATACCGCGATTCGAACCGAGCAAGATCCCGGTCATCGTTTATGACACGCGAGCCGCGTGCTACTTTCCCTTTTTCAGTAATTTTTCATCAAAGTCTCGTATCTTAATCGTAATCAAAGTTCACTGGCAATTAGCACCTAAGAATCAGGCATCATTTTACTGTTACGAAAAGTTCTTCTAAAAGATACTCTAATTACAAGCATTTGTAGAAATAATTCACCTGTTCGAATAATTCATTCCGATACAAAGTCTTCTTTTCAAAGAATCACGGCTTTCTTTATTATAAACGAGAATCTGGTGCGTTCACCTTTTCCCCGGAGCGTAGAGCTGTCTTAAATCGATAAATAGCGCAGGACCAGTTCGCAGAAACAGGAATTACGTAGGTCGGTTACAGGTGAACGTTCTACCCGTATACGTGCATCCTTGAAAATTTATTACCACATCCTAGTAACTAGAACCCAGGGGTGTATATTATCGAAGGGAATCTCGGCAGTGAATTCGTTGATTGATGCGCGTTATCTCTAGTTTCTAATTGAAAATTGTACACCGCTCCTATTATTAGCGCGACGATAGAACTTCTATTTTGGTGCCAAGTAATTAATCAGAAACCCTGACAATTATCTTAGTAAATAATTAAATCGAATTAATGACACGTCAAAAAGGGTACATGCCGCGAGTAAAAGAACTTGCATGTCGCATTGCTTTTACAGTTGACTATCAAAATAGGACGCGGCGCAACGAAGTCAGGCAACGTCATTATTACCGTTATATTATTCAACGCTTCTGATATCGATCTGAGACTCTGATTATTTGCACGCGGGTAACTAAGCGATTATTAAAGAAACCGAACGTCGAATCCGTCAGACGTGACTATAGACACATGAGAATAGACCGGCCGCTGAAATGGGAGGTTCGAGACCGAGCGATCGAGGGAAAGAAAATTAATGAGAGACCTTTCTTTTTCTACCGGCACGTAAAGTAGAGACAGAAACTGTTCCAAGGCATGTTTTCTGTTACGGGGTCAATAAAAATACATTGGACGCTCGCTGTACTCTCTTATCTCCATGGACACGACCTGGTTCGTTTCAGGTTGGAACTTTTACAAGGAGTGCCCGAAGGAGCCCCGTATACCGATTTACATGGTGATCGGCGGTACTTTCGGGACGATTCTCATGGTCCTCATCATCTACAGGCAGATACGGTCCAGAAGAACGGAGTTGCTCGCAGTTCCTCCTACCAGAACACAAATTTCTTTTTCCAAATTGATTATCATCGTCCTGTCATGCTTCCTTCTCTGTTGGTTCATGATGGGTAAGTCAGAAACTTCACAGGTAGCCTGATACATTTTTCATATTCACCTCTCATTCAGATGTAAGAGCATAAGAGTTAAATTTTAAAAAAATATATATAAACTTAATCATATAATACTCGATTATATATATTTTTTAAACTCGATATTCGCATTGAGAACCGAGTTCGAATCAGTTGAACAAAAGCGATCGATCGCCGGTTGCGCCGACGGGTAATTGCTCGTTGTGGGTGGTAAGTTGCTCCGATGCAACCTAATTTTGGTTCGTGATCGCGCCTAGTTACACAGCTCGGTACGTTTACAGACATAATTGCGCCCGTTTAAAAAAGAGTAACGAGCCACCGGCATCGGGTTTGCGTCGAGTGCGTCGCTCGTTACCGTGTCCTTTTGACATCCCGGAAGTTTCGTCAAAGGGCCGAAACGAACGAGCAACCCCGTCGGTGATAGAAAAACAGGCAAGGATTTAATTCGAGTTTCGCGAATTTTTATTTTGCCCAGGGAATTATTGGATATTCCGCATCATGTGGCCGCCGTACACGTCCCCGCTACATTACCCAGACGACTATTGCTGCGAAGAATTATACGTGTTTTCTCTGGTACATTTGGGTGTGATCTACGTGATCTTCGCGATCACGTTGTTCGTGATCACCGTGCTAGCATCGTTCAGAATTTTGGCCTGTCCGCTGCTAGTAAGGTAAGCCACCACATCTAATCTTCTCGTGGATCGCACTCGGCGAAATCGTGCCGCTCGATGGATTCGTCCCTTCACCGCGATACCGAAACGTACTATTGCGGAATTCGATCAATGGGATTGCTAGTTAACGACGCGATAAACTCTGCCCCACATTTCTCTGTGATACGTGTTTACGATTCCGATAACGCGTCAAAACCAGTATCGAATTTGTAACAGATTATAAAACGATAAAAGTAGTAAGTTCACAGTAAAATGGATGCAAATATTCTTTTGTCTCTGAAAAGCTCGATGCTTTCTGATAATGCAGTTTAAACGGTTTGCAATCATTTTCGTTTCCAAGAATTTCCAATTTAAGGATGTCGAACTCGACGGTTAAACAATTATAAGGAAATGGGAAAGATGCCGTGGAACTTGGGATTATTCTGGGGTATTGGGTCAGTGTATCTGGCGTGTGACGCGCGAACCAACTATTCTATACCCGGAAAGCAATCAGCAGTACGTAGATGTACATATGCGCGCGCGTACGTACTGGTAACTAGATCGCATAGGCGCAAAATAGTAGGTCAACGAATTTGGTCGCGTGTCGGCGCGAAAAGCTCATAAATACCGGGGAAGGCCGCGGATACGACGGCGCGCGTCGATGAACCGAGCAACGTTTACGTGCTGCAGGAGACCCTCGGTTTTTGCTCTTCCCGTGGTTCCAACCCCTGTCTTTCGTGCTAACCGCGGGCTCGCGTGATCGAGACCGAAAGAATTTACGGGACACGCACACTTTCAGTTTTGTTGCGCGCTGACCGGGTCGCCCGTCGATCGATTTAGACGCGGTGCCGCGGTTGTACTTCGATCCTGGCTCTTTCTGCAATAAATCGTACGGGAAACTTATCTTGACTGCCGGATGAAGTGCCTCGGAAAACGCCGATAAAAAGTATCAGTTTGAAGCCTCGAAAAAATTGACGCGAGAACAATTTTTAGTTGATTCGCTGCAACTCGATAGCAGAAGTCCGTAGAAATGTCTGTCTAACATTTTGAGGCGTATCAAGCAGTTTGATAACGGAGATCGAAGGATAATTGCTCTATCTAGGTTGCGTTCGAGTACGTAGTTCGTCTTATAGACAGTGGGTGGTATTTTGAAAGGTCGGTAGACATAGTCTGTTTAGTCGTCGCGCGATGTCGACCAATAAAAAGCTACTCAGTGTTTCAACGAATAATGTGAAACATTTAGTACGATCTTGCAATGGATGCACAATTCAGATTGATGATACGTACTATAAAATAGTGGAAGTTCGCGTAACAAGTCCATCGGTCACGTTGTTTTAATGTGTTTCAGGTATAGATAACCATAGCGCTCATTCCGTGCTAAAGAAGTCAGGCCAACAATACGATCTGATCCTTGCTTAGAGAAACCAATCATCCTCCAGGAACATGTTTTGAAAACTGTCATAGAACGAGATGAGGACTGTTTCGCGCACGATGGTATTTCCAACATGGAACTTACGCGGCTATCTAGTCTAATGAGACACGATTCCGATACCTCGGACTGTGATGTAGAATCGATGGAAGATACAGATAACGAATGGTCCAGGAGAAATGACGCCATTTGACGATTGCCTAAAAGAAGATATAAACGGAGATAAAATGCATAAAGCATTGAAGATCATCGCGGAACTCAATTGAGGAGAACGACTATAACAATTGGAATGATGGTTTTTGATTTGGAATGGAAAATTCGACAACACAAATTGAGATCCTATTCCCAGAGAAACGAAGGGCTGCAACCGAGCTGAAGCGAGACCAGCAGACACCTTTTGTTTCCTATTTCCTCTTTCCTGTGTCAACGTGGAGCTTGATAATCGTCCACTGATACCTGTTTTCAAAGAGGTAAGTGGTACCCTTTAATATATTTCGTACAATGCTTTGGAAAAATTGAAAAAAACCATTGGACAATTGCGTGCAACAATAATTGGGGAAATTGGTGATTGTCAGAACAAATATGTTGGGGTACTCGTCGTCTAGCTCCATTTGACGGGCTTTAATTGTCACGTTAGAATCCGTACAAAGGAATTCTGTTATATGTGCTACCTTTTATAAATGTTTTTATCGGCGGTTATGGGGTTTCATACTGTCTGTACACGTGACATTACATTCAGATCAGTTTTAACTGTTAACTGATCAAACAATTTCTCATTTACTTGATCGTAACATCGATTTTCAATATTCGGATATAAATGTGACGATGTGTTCTCCCCAGAATTCTCATTTAATAGTTCATCATTTTGATGTTGTTGGGATAAAATCAGAAGGGTGTTCGATGTTTCGTCAGTCAATGTCAATCTTCAATTCGAGTCGTTTTGCGATGTTAAGACTTAATGGTGTTAAAAGGGACGAAGAACATGTCCCATTTCTGTGTGTCATCATCCATCGGAACTCGATCACTTAATTATCAGGTTGATCAGATCCAAAGAAAGGGCATATCTGCAAAAAATGATTTAAGGATAATATGTCATCGCATTGTTCCTTAACGAGGGCCGAAAAAAAAGGAAAACCCTCTTAAACGCAATTAAGAAATATCAATGTCTCAAGTTCGTAATGAATGTCAAAAGTAATCTCACTGGAAAAGAGATAAGATAAATAAGTGTCAATTAAATCAACGCAAAAGACGAATCATTGCATCGGCCAAACGGTTGATGACACTTTGATGTATATTACACGTATATCCTGTATATGTATATATATAAATATCTATAACCGTTATTATATAATCGTTATCAAAGAATCGACCAAAAGAGTTAGGCAAAGGTAGAGTTTTAAGAAGCGTGCGGCTGACAAAGGTCTCCCGGCTTTTGTTCGTCGAGTGCGTTGTTTAAGGTGATCGCGTAGAATAAAAAGAAAAGATTGGCGCTATGATAATACGGCGATTGAAAAACGGGTCCATACTTATAATCGTCCGTACGGCATAGTAAATGTTAATCTGTAGTTGTGTAGTAAAAAAACAAGAAAAACCAATGTATTACTTCTATGATCTTCTATGAGAGAAAATTGTTGACAAACGCGATCAGAATATTTATTTGTGTTGTCGAATTGATTAGTTGACGGAATAATACAATTTTCATTGGATAACGCGCAAAATTATTCTAAACGGGAAATCAATGGTATCGTTGCTCGATTTTAGCGAGATCCCGTCAACCCGGAAATTCCATTTCCGAGCTGTCAAAACGTGCACGCGTATGGTGTCGTGATTTATGAGACGCCGAGTTCTCTCTCTCTAAACGGAAAACGTTCGCCAAAATTAAACTTAGCGGGCATACAATTTTGGCAAATTAGAGCTCTTTACAATACCGATAACGAATTACCGCGATGCTTAGAGGATACCAAATTCCAGGCACGAACGCGAAACAACGAAGTACAAAGTATTACCGCTAAAGACACACACACACGTACGTGGGCAAAAATTCGAGATTCAAAAATTTGAACGAACGAACGAACGAAAGAAGGGACCTGAACGCGACTTGGATCGTTTAGCTTCGTTGTACACGGCTAAACGATACCTTGAAACACTTAATCATAAAAGAAATTATAGGCATAAACCCATGACAGATCCTTCATGATCATCGTAGCGAAGTAGATCAAGGGATCGTATGATCTCATGGCCATGTTAGTTAAACAGACCGAATTTCTCGGCTCACTGTCCGTTCTGTGACAGCTCGTTGCGGATGTAACGCAGCTGCACGCATCAGTTCTCGATTAATTATCCATGTAGCTTTTCATTATTGCAGCTGTGTGCGGTTACGTGTATACGTAAAATACGGGACTTGATGAGGGATTCGTGGAAACGTGAAGAGATTGATTTCAGAGGAATAAACGCAAGAGGGAACAATTGGGTGAACGAATGAAATTTAGAAAAATTGTAGTAGAATAGCGAGGGTGCACGGCTAGGATTTCAATCGGGATTGAATAGCTGTATGGAATTGACAACAGTAATCGAGCCCAGGATACCTTCCCGAGTAGCCAATATACGCGAAAATGTTTTTCGAAACAAAATACCAGAAGTCTCGAACGATAAATATGAGGAACGTGCGTTCCGGGTACCATTTCATGTTTCCACGATTCCTGACAAATAAAATAGAGACTGTATACACATGTGAAAGAGGAAATTCATTGAAGCTCTCGAGCAAACACATGATTTCCCTTATACGGTCTTCTCGTAACTAGCGTAAGGCTTAATGATTCTGCTAATACTCTATTAACGTGTCGTTTTCATAGACTAGAGAATTTATTTATTTTTCTACTGAATTTAATTGAAAACGTACGAATGAAAAACGTATTGTTCAGCGACGTTTCTTCCTTTTTGGTATACTTTATTACCATAGAAATCAGTGTTGATTTTTCATCTGTCTTCGTGTTAGCTGAATTAAACGTAAGGTTACTGATACATTCGATCAGACATTAGGGATGTGTAAAACTTTAACCGTGTAATTATGGAAGTAATGGTTAGGGAATTGTCTACACGCACTCACGTCGCAAATTGTGGTCCAGGCTGTAACGTAGAGTCGTAATAACACGTTCAAGTGTTTTCTTCCTCCGTGCCGGAAATAGCAATGGAATTCCATTTTCCATTTGATAGCATCCATTATAATTTCTTTATCGATATCCGATCCTCGGGTCGTTTGTTCCCAGCCTTTTTTTCGACTAATCTCCTGGCTCTTCGATATTACATATATTTCTTCTCTCGAAAAATAGAACAATACCTATTTCCGGTACAGATCGAACGATGGCATACATCGATTACATTTTTCTACACCATTTTGCACTGCATTCATACCAACTCGTGTAGTTTCAACATGAATATACCTCATAGTACAGGCTGAATCAATAAAACAATATCATGAAAGATTTTATTGAAATAAAATACTAATCTGCTGGAGTGCAGAACTGAATTTGATTAAAAAACTCGTACTCGAAATAAAACAAGGGTAAAAACAATTATTTTATAATTACTTTTATTATTGACTCATCCTGTACAATATATACGCGGAATAGATGATAGGGAAGATGAGAGGGAGAGAGAAACAATGAAGAAAAATAGACATCGAAAAAGGTACCTCGACAGAGTATATGTATTTAGGATATATAAACGTTTGTAGCCGAAGCAACTATTAATTAGACCGTCCCGTTAATGAATGTACATATGTGAGCTACGTATATGGAATGGCATTAAAAGCAGTGTAGATACCGGCCGGCGATGCATGTGGCAGCGCATCCGCGAAAGCGCTCTCCGAAAACAACGTTGTGTACCTATTGGTTTTTCGCGGAGAGCGACGCGTTTTCCTTTGACTGTCTCTATCACACGGCTTCCTTCTAATTATCGGTCGAGACAATTAAGAGGGTGACAATTATTTTGACACGAACAAATGTCAGTCTACGGACTTTTACGCAGAGAAATACGTTCCAGGTATACGTTCATTTTACCGTCAAAATATTGCGCTCCGCATTTATCCGAAGTATCATACATAAATTTACATTATGCATATCATTTTCGAGTCAATCAGCATTTCTTGATACTCATTCATAAGTTCACCTCATGATGCATTCTTTCTCTTTGCCCGAGAAACAAATACGTCCGTAGGTAGATTGTATGTATCGTAAAGACAACGGAGCAACGAAAGATGAAGGTAGGTCGCGTGTCGTTGGAGGATTAACGAACCCGGTGACCAGCCGAGGGAGTTCGATCACGATTGGTAACGACCCGAAGGTATCCGCGGCTCGACCCGCGGACCACCGACGTCATATCTACGGACTTGTACAGTCTGAGACACAATCGGTTGTATCCGAATTTCTGTACCAGGTTAAAACGATTGCGAACCGGTCAGCTAACAATTTGATAGATCCTATAATCGTGTCTGACACCGGACACCGTGTAACCGGCGATTGTGTCTGAAACTGTACAAGCGTTAACGAGGGAGATTTCCACATTTCCGATTCCGAGGGTCCAATCACTGCTTTCAAATTTTACCATCGATCCGTCGCGTCCGACCGCAACGGTGGCATTCTACTTGCTTCGTCCGGCGCGAGACCTACGCTCAAGCTAACAGCCAGATTAATCCACGGGTTGAAGAATCAACGAATCAAGCATCGCAGCTTTGAAATATTTGAAATTCTATGAACCAGGACAAGAGACCTCGTATCGATAAGAGAAGAATTATTTTTGTAGAACGATTCTCTGACCAATCGAATCGGATAGAAATATAATAATCAGTTTGAAGCAACGATACATTTAAAACGTTGACCCTTCGGTGGCTACCTCGAAGCGACAAATTTTTGATTCAATGTAACACTGAGCGTATAACGAGACAACAATACCGTACAGAGCTTTAACGTTTACCGCTACATGTGAGATACAACGTAAGTGTAAACTGATTGTTCCACTTTCACGTTTTTGAAACGTTTTATCTAGTATCGCTGCATTGGTCAAAAATTTCTTGTCAGGGATAGTGCTAGGGACGATTCGAAAATTCTTGGAACCGGAGCAACAAACACATACACAATGTAACATTTAACGTTAGATGTATGACGATCGCACGTGCTGCAAATTGTTGCAACGTGCTTACATCGGAGGATGCGGTTTAAGGATGTGAAACGGCCTCCTGTGAAACATTCCAGGGGAGAGCGGTACACGTAAGTGAGGGATGCGCACCATTCTCCGTTCTAGCGTCCACAGGGAACAACTTGGCCGATCCGTCAGCTTTATAACTCGCGTGCCCCATTTCATCATGATTATCAGAAAACGTCTGCCAAACAATTTTCAAAAAAAAAAAAAATAATCAAAGAGAAATTGATGAAATCCCTTGATAGTTTTATACATATATTGGAATATATTGGAGTTTGGATTCGCGAAATTTGTACGATCTGCAATCGGATTTGTAAATTGGATTAAATGAAATCACGAAGGGAGTATCGATATTCGATTGGAATAATAAAGATTCGTTAATGGACGAACCATGGAGTTTGGAGTAAATTCGATTTGACGCGCATTATCTCTGCGTGGCAGGCGGCGAGCCTGCAATATGGTGGCTTATCTAGATGACGTGTTTCGTTAAATTAAGTTACCTCCGACGGATCTTATCCCGCGAGTTACACCTCGCTATCCCGGGCTGCAGCTGCCGGTAATCGGTGGACGCGATAGGATCTTCCGTGTGCATCCCTTTACGTGATACCCGTGACATTTAATCGTGCTCAGACGATAAAATCACGAGAAATGAAAAGGTGAGCGAGGGAAAAGAAACAGTGCGATCGTACAGGAGGTGCCGTTGCGCTTGTATTTCTGAGATTAAACCGTGTAACAAATGTTGGTGATCTACAACTCTCACGATGTTTCCATGTATGAGTGAAAATGACTGTAAACGATGTGATCGACTAATGTTGTGACCCATTTGTAACCGCCGAATACTGAGAATAAAAAAGTGTCTCTACGTGGTAAAAGCACACGATGCCTGGTTTCTGTGATCGGACAACCTCAAACCACCAGAGAATCGCTCCCTTTGATCCGAATCGTCGACCATTTGCAAGCTTCACGTTTCCACTCCCTGTCACGCATTCACCACCGTGTTATCCCACTGGAAAACCGACACACGAACCATAGAGGAAATGGACCTTTAAAACGAGCCCTCTCCAAAATTATTTACCGTCTCCCGAAAATTGATATCAAAGTGAACAACAACGATTAATTAACCGCAACGTAGCCTCTTATTACATGTAATATTCGCGTTAACGCGTTACCGTGATGGTCGAACCGAAGTTTCGCGTTGCTGTCACGTTCGCGTTAATGAACGTGGACAGCGAGCGGCTAAGCGAAGCTTGTCAATTTAAACGAGCATTCGAACGCCTAGGACGCGTAATTGTGCTCAGATGGAAGTTACTTAATTTGGGTCGATGCTGCCCATCGATTCGATCAAATTCAACCACGGCCTCGAACCGTTCATCACTGCGGTAAGTGCAATCTATATTTCATATTACAGGATCAACCGATTGCCCGCTAGTTATTAATTCGCCGAAATACTAGAATACACGCGTCAGCACGGTCCGACGAGATCATTAAACGAGCTATTGCACGCGACACCTGCTTCGTACCGAGTCTCCCTTTTTTTAATAAGACGAAAAGGAGATCAAAGTGGTGGAGTTGGAAATCAACGAGAGTCCCGCGGTGCCCAACTCTTATAAATAGGAATTCAATCTAAATGTAAATATATGTATGCCAGACCTCGGCAGGACACACGCGAAAAAGAACACAACGAGAGAACTTTGTCGAGTGTACCTTTCACGGAAGTTCCGAGTGAACTTTTCCGGAGGGTTTCCATCCAACCTCCGAGCCGTCATTCCCAAAGTGTAATCGATAACGGATTAGGACCGAGGAAAAACGTTGAAGGGGGATAATTTCTATGTAGTCACCGAACGTTTTCTACCTACGCGGAATGTAGATCCCGTAAGAAGCTTGGAAACCATTCGCGGAGGTATTTTGCGATGGTTAGTAAGAGGATTATCAATACGGACACCGGCTGCGGCTCGAACCTCGTAAGAGCCCGTCGAAAGAGGAATTTATTTACCGAGAATATGAATTTTACCCGCGGCAAGGAGAGATCGACGGGTTTTTTGCAACCCTCAATCCGCTGTCCAATTTCCAACCGTATTCCGTCCGTCAGTTTTAGCTCGCAATTTGAATTTTTATTCGGCGCGAGGCCGAGTTCGAAATCACCGCAATTTCCATGTTTTCACCGGTTTTTCCTGACCGCGGTCACCGGTTGCGAACACGAAACAGACTTTTTTTCCCCAAGCCTCGTCGTACATTTTGCGCGTGGGATCTTCCGCCTATTCGATTAACGTGCCCGTTTTAATTTTTATTCCACGACGAGGCGGAGAGCTCGGGACTGGGGAGAATTCGTTCCTTCGGACTCGTGTTTCTCTTTCGGGTAACTCGAGTGGCCGGGGGCTTGACATTTGACGAGGCGGCGATTATGTTCGAACTATAGCGATTCCATGGTGACACATGACCTATGGAAAAAGAAGGAGCTCGACAAAGGAGCCACTAAAACACGTCTGAAAGAGGTGACATTAATTCGATGTACGTACGTACGTATGCACGTACGAGCAGGAGCGCTCGCCCTGACAGCCGTTTAATCGTCCTGTCTAACGCTACGCGTTGCGGTCGACCGATTAAAATTGTGGGGACCGACGGGGATCGCGTAATTCCGGCGCGCAATTGTTGCTCGTTACGCGGGCTGAAATTATAATTCGCGGAAATCGCGCGATGCACCGTGGCTCCGTTGATATTATAACGATTTATCGCCACGTCCACGTATTCAAGGATTCCATCGATTCGCCCACGTAATTTGGGGTTTCATACCGATAAAGTTTCAACCATAAAGGATCTGTTATTAATGCTAAATTACCAAGTGGAATTTGTTGTCGTTAAATCGTAGACTCTATACGCGTATGAGAAGAGGGAAACATGATGAAACATCAAGAGCTACGGGTAACAAGGACTCAAATGACTTTTAACATCGACTTTTTTTTATTACCACGTAGAACTTGTTGTAATTGTATTGCAGATTTTATATATGTATAGAAAAGGGAAATTTGAAGGGAAGTGTGATGAGAGGTATTACGAACTGAAATGATTCTGAAAGTTGTCACTACGTTTCATTTCGTGCTATACAAATATCTGAATTGCTCGTTCAGTTTCTGGATTCTGTCCAGAAATTCCCAAGGGATCCGAGCTAAAACGATAGAACGTTAATGTCCCGCGAATTCGATGGGTGAGATTATGGAAATTTACCCGCTACTCGAAAGGGGGTCAAGGTTCAGAATTTAGCTTTAAACAGCGTGGACCCTCGTTACCGGCGACTGTCTGAGACGCTCAAGTATTCAGAATTCGACGCATTATGAACGTTCGCGGTCCCCGGGGAAGGTTAAATAGAAATCGTTGAAAGCTCTCAATCAGCGAAGTTCAGTGACAGTAGAAGATCCCGCGATTCTTCGCGCCGGAGCGAAACATTGATAGCTAGTTAAAAGTTGAGCAAGTTTCGTGTCATTGAAAATTATAAGTTTGAATAGCTTTTACCGGTTGAAGAACTTCGCTCGCAACAATGATAATAACTTTCGCCGTCTTCACCGTATCCCGAACGACGTTCGAGATATAATATTAGACGTTCTCGCGAGAATTTAAGCCCGCGGGATTAGTCGAACGGAATTGTATCTACGTTCGGAGGAGAGCGTAAATCTTCGTTCAGTTGTCCCGTTGAAAGAAGCTTCGAGCTTAAAGAGGAACACCCGTTATGACTGCAGATGTTTACGCGAAACACGATCCAATTCGCGATCTGATTATTATAGCAGAGAGAGGGTGGAAGGTGTATTCATTGGCAACAGCCGGTCAGATCTTATCTGGAAAAGTTAATATCCCTTTAGGCACTAAATTAAAGAGGCAACACAGCCGGGTATCGCGTTACTGCCATACTGGGCGCAGCAACCGGTGCAATCCCTCGGCCCTTGGATTATACAAAAGACTTTCTATTAGAAGTCACTTAGTGGGCCATTAACCTTTAACGACCGGTTTATGCCGGCGGCACAGTTTGTCCCGGGTAACAGCGCCGAAACGAAAATATATTGTTACGAGAAAAAATCAGCGTGCTCAATATTCAATTCGCGGTGATTCCATACCATTAACAACGAAGCCGGGGTAAATTGGAAAGGCAAAGTCGCCGTAACAAATTGAAAGTTGCTTCTCTCCGGAAGTCACGTAGAACGTTATCCGAGTCTCGTAGGAATTAGGCGGTATTAGTAACTATTTCGCCGCGGAAAAGAGGAAACCGCGGACGATTGGCTTAACGGAACTCGATGATAAACGAGATTAAGCTCGGTTATAGCCGGGGAATTGTTTCGGATCGAGACGGGAACCCTGGTGCTCGGGGCTTATCGCCGAATCTGGCATCTGCCGAAGTGCACAACGCTCTCTTAACTCGGTTACGTAATAACAGAGACAGTTCCTAGGCAAACGCCGAGGGTTAAACGACGTTGTCAAAACGAATTAAGGCCGTCCTCCGAGGACGGCCGGGTTTCATATGAAACCTCTGAACCCGAAGCCATCCCGCAGATGGGGCGCCGCGATTGCGTTCGGCTGATCCGCTAACCACCTCGGATACATCGATAGACCGCGGGACAAAGAAACGACGACGGATCGAAGGACACGTTCTAAGGGAACAGGTAAATTCTGCAGGCGACGTACCGGTACAATAAGTATTGTTGCCGCTGCTGTTCGGAGTCTCGCATTGTTCAACAGCCGTCGGCTTGATGAATTAACGCGACTCCGTCGCGGACAGAATCGAGATCGATTGAACCTGATAGTTTAGTCGACACGATGTTTGCTTATAATAGCTCGTGTCGAGCCCAGCTTCCGTTGGTTAGTCACTCGCGTGTATGCATGCTCGTTAGCGAGCAATTTCATTTCCTCGCATCCTATCTCTTTTTTTTTGTACGCAACGAAAATTGAAAGTATCGATTGTTCCTCGACAGGATATTTGTTGCTCGTCGAGATTTTTAGAACCCCTACGGATGATCGGATTGAAACTCGTCAGGTAAAATTGTCCCGGGGGTCTGATTCGAAAAACAGAGAAATAGAGATCCTCCGCGTGTATCCGGAGTGTAACAACTCGCGTTAACAAGTCTAAGGTTCAAGGGAAGCGACACTCGTAAACAGGTAGTCTAGCTCCACGGTGACGGTCGGGACGTCTCTCCTTGAACGTTTCGCCGTCAACGAGTTGGAAGTTTCCACGCGAGCGGAACGCCGGTATACATTTTCAGTACGCAGTTATTGAAGACGCCGCGCCGGCTGAAGCTCAGCTCGGTAATTAATTTCTAAATCAATGTTTCACGCCGGGAACTTTTCGCCCGCTTCGGTGCCAAATCGCTTTGAAACTCGGAGAAACGACGAGGCACGTGGGCGTGCAGTTATTTACTTTCACGCGAACTTGTCTGCTGAAGATTAACCGGCAGCAATTTTCAGATAAAAATTAATATGGAAGAGGGAAACCGGTTAAATCGAGTTACCTCTCGTTCTCGGTCAAATTAACGCTCCTCACACTCGACGTCGCACCAACCGACGCAGCTACCCAACGTACGCCCGGAGGAAAAAAATGATATTTATGGTTCCAACCCCTTGTTTCGGTTACCCAGGCCGTGTCTCTTCTATTCGAAATCGCTCAGCCATAATCGAAAGACGATTTGCTGGGTGCGACACGCCCACCGTGAACGCACCCCTGGCCGATTCGCGACACGACCGGAGAACCAGATCCCGGAGGCACAGCCGGCAACTTTCCACGCGACCTTTGCCTTAAGACCGCAACCCCTTCTCCCCATTGTTGCAATTGCGTCGACGGCGGTCAGCGATTCTCATGAATACATCCGCCATTCGTTTGCTTATGAAAAGTTGGTTAATGGTATCGGAGATTAAATAGTAGCTTGGTCAGGTAAAATCGTTGAAACCGTGAATTTTCGATATATTAAATGCCAACAATTAAGTAGATTGAAAGTAAATATCATAACGTAAAACGTTCCCTGAAAAAAGAGCGTTTAAAAAATTTCGATGGTATGAGATTTCGTTATCTCCCACACGTAACGGTGCGAACGCTTAGGAAAAGCGCACGTGTAGATTCGTTCTAACTAATATTTGATTCGTCTATAGAGCCGACGGTAATTTCACTCGGCTGACCGATGGTGCGTAGTTAAAATAGAATTAACAAATGCGAGCAGACTGCATCCCTGCTCACCGGAATCATGTCTATAAATAAATATTTAAACGGAAAATGGTGGAGATGAGAGTTGAAGATAACAGAGGAAAGCCGACGAAGGAGGGGTAGAAAGAGCGTCGGGTGAAACTTGCCCCGGCTTTATTGATTTCGTTCTCTCGCAGGAGGGTAGCTATCATTGGGTAATAGTTCTCTTTCTTGTTCGTCGACTCCTGGCCACCGGGGAAAGGTCAAGGATAAGATTTCGAGAACGAGATTAGTCATATCTCATCCTCGGATAAGAACAATTTTCAATAAAAACAATATTTGATAGCAGCGGGGCTCGGAGTACCGCGTCGTTCCTCGTTATTCGTGCACCTCTCGAGCGAACAGTCACGTGGAATCTAGGCTGCGAAAGGTGAACAATAAGATTGGAAATTATCGCTTCGCGCAGTGAGAATCCCTCTCTGGGCTAATTAAAAGTGAAGCTCCTTTCTCGGATATTTTTTCGCGGATACGCCTCCGTTCGAGGTAAATATATTTAAATTGTAGATCTGCAATTAGTATGATCAAACAACTCACCATTCTATATTTAGAAATTAAATGTTTGATAATAATTTGTGAAAAATGTTTTCACCACGAGCTGGATACGAACCGCTCCTGCGTTAATTCTGGCAAGAGGTATCTCTGCACGTCATTATCCTTTTCGGTCGAATGCCGGGTAACGCAATCTCCGGTGGACTGTAATCAAATTCGTGCGTTATATTAGCTCTCAAGTAACACGTAATTTCTCCCGTTTCCACGAAACACACCAATTCATCCTTCGTACGCGTTCCACGTATTAAATTCAGCTTGTACGGCCCGATAAAAATACAGGGATATGCGCTTTGATGAAACGAACCGGGTAGTGGGTTTGATTACGCGTCGAGTTGCGTAGGAAATTCTCGATGTTCGATCTCCAGCCGAAACACCAATACCGTGCGCGATAAGAGTTCATTTTCAACGAGGTATTCAATGTGAAATTGCGTTATCTCGATACGAGCCGCGATACTTCTGGCACAATAAAACGGAAGTTTCTTCGTGTACCATCGAATTCTCGATTGCCATGGAACAAAGTGCCGACTTAATCACCGGTCCAAACGTCGTTTGATAACGGATCAAGCTGGCAAAACGAATTAGACGCTGAACATGAATTCGGTTGATCCTTGGTAATGAATTCTGGCTAGTAGAACTGACCACGGTTATTTATCCAATTAACGTCATCTGACGAAGCCCCGTGGCACTCTTCATAGAATTTCGGTACCGCACTTGTCGGTTTTCCGGCGCTCGTTATGGCCAATCGTGAAAACCGACGCGACGGTGAATTAACGGAATCGCTCTCGCGCTGCCGTCGGCTTTGGAGCCTCTCAGTTTTTGCCTCCCCGTGCACGAAAACCGGCCTCGCCTTAATTGCGACCGCTCGGTTGGAAAAAGAGGAACTTTCCACGGATTAACTTCGACTAAACAGGGAAACCATGTAATGTTTAATCAAAGGTTAATTAGTTTCTACGGATTCCGAGCATCGAAGTTGGAGTTAAGACAATTCGATTAGAAAGTCTTAATTGGTTTTCTAATTAAAAGTACGACCGGCGTTATATCGCGGAATAATTGCATTTATATTATACGTTGCGAGCTAACGGAACGTCGGACGTCGGTGCAGCGTCGCGCGAGAAAATTCGTGTCACGGAGGCGTAAGGAAAAAAGGAAACGGAATAAATGCTCGGGGAACGTGGCACTTGAAAGAAGAAAGGAAATTGCAAACACTCGGTGTTCCCGTGAGGCGGTTTCGATGAGACTGGTGGGATTGATTCGAGGCAAGAAACGAAGCTAATAGAAGTAAACACGTGTTCGAGATATCCCTTATACTCCGTTTAAACCCGCAGCCGTTTCGGGCGAACGTGCAAACATCCACGATTTCCAAGTGCCAACGAAACGGAAGAATAAAACTACGGGAATGCAGATATAAAGTGGCTAAAAAATTTCGATCATTTCTCTTTCCCCTCAATAACCGTGCCTGAGAATTTTTCATTCCGATAACGGATAGTTTGCGACGGTGGAACTTGAGGAAAAAAAAAAGTCTGTATCGTCCATTAATCAAGCTTATCACGGTTCCACCGACTAGTATTTTCTTGCGAAATCGAGTGGATCAGTGATAGAGCGGACTTTGAATCCGTGCAACCGTCGCCCTCAGCGATCCTCGCTAGAGACTTCTCTGACAAAGATACGTCTTCTGTTAAACCGGCACCTTTTCGACGACGCGACAAAAAGAAACTTGGCACGGGCGTGGGTCATTAACGCGATCGACCACGCGCCAGTAGATCGCAACAAAAAAATTCTCGGGGGTGCAGCAACGCGGAGGAAAATCTTCGGGATCTCGTACAAAGGGCTGACATATGTTCTTGGAGCGTGCTGCTGCTGCCGGCGAAGGGTCGACAAATATCCGACCTGGGTTTGTCCTCAAATAGGTGTTAAACTAACCCGACTTCCTGCGACTTCTACGAAATTTTATCCGGCCAATGCGTTGGAAAATTGTCAGATTACTTGCATCACAGCTTCGCGCTGACCTCCTTAATGTGTTTTCCCTTCCTTTCGGTTGAAGTCGACCCATTAACTCGGCGGACACGCGATTCAGCTTCCTGCGCGGTTCATTGTTTCGTGACTTGTTCGCGCTCGGAGACAGCGTTCGTGCATCGAACGAAAAGGCAGGGCGATATTCGAAACGTTAAATCGATCGATGCCGAACGGCAGGCAAAAGTAAACGCATTAACGTTCCACTCTGTCGCGTTATTAATCCGAGTTTCGATCGATCCGACGTGTTCGTAACCGAACCGAAGATTCATCAAACAGTCGACTAATTACATCCGGGCTGAATTAACTGATTCCGCGGGGTAACAAACGTGATTACGCGTCCCGAAATTGGGCAACGCGAGAGCTAAGCTTCCCCGGGATTTAATGAATCGCGGCCATTTAAATCGGGAAGCGGCGGGAACACGGGTTCTCTCCCCTATCCCAGACGCGGCAGCGCGTCGACCGGATCGATCCGTGTTCCGGCGAAACATTAAATCACACGGCTGAACGGACGGACATCGGCAATATGCTACTTGTTTACTAAATCACTTCTTATTGACTACTTCGCCGGGCAAATAACCGCGGACAATAATGAGGGACACTTGATTGTGCATCAAAGCCGAAGACGCGTGCACCGGCCGCGTGTTGTTCACCGCACTCGAGCTACGCGCCCGTCTACCCGTGTTTGGGTATCATCCCACGGGAAACGAGGACCGTGCGTATTTGGCGAGTAGCGGGATCATTAGCTTTTATCCGAATATTACGAGCCAGCGAGATAACGAGCTAACAGAAAGCAACGACAGTTTTAAAGCAGGCATTCAAATAATTCCACCGTATATTTTTTTAATTACAAAGTCTGCGGGTGCAATTGAATATAGAAACAATGCAAGGAATGCGTTTCACGTGCACCGCGTAAAAAGTACGTATCAGTAGTTTCGAAGGATTAAATAAATCACTCTGGAATTCATGTTTTAATTAACATTTTTACTCCGCATAAATATCGGCGGAACGAACTTTTTACGAAGCAGCGAATGTCACAGCGTTTATGTCATAGCGATCCTCGGTGTGCATCAAAAGATTCGGTATGATCAACGAGCACGGATAAACTATTATTTGAGCGCAAATAATATTCCCAATGGTATTATTCATCTAGCGGCGCAGGAGAAGAATGCAAATTTGCTCGTCCCTCCAGTGACTCTGGGACCAGCAATCCCGTAAATTAATCGTGTTGCGCGTGTGCGTTCGGACGACAGACACGCCGAGTTTTCTTCCGATCGAACATATGATCTCCCAAGCAATTGGAAATCGACAATGAAAGAAACGAATTGTTCGCCGCCAACTGTTACCTCGCATATTGCGTCTGAGCGATGAGTATGCAAAAGTCGAAAGAGAAGTTGCCTGGTCATTAATACGAATTTGTCGTAACAGCGGCCAACGAACGACGAAATTTGATGACGACTCCATTTCGACGGTCAAACGGCGGCAATCATTAATTTTATTCCTTTTTGTGACAGACCATGTAAACACATTTTTTAGATGATTTTTTTCGAACCATGTGAAACAGATTAATGTACGCCGTTGGCCCTTCGCTCGTCGAAGCGTCCCGATCGAAACTGGGCATCGAATAAACACGCTTGCGTAAACAGGGATTGGCAAACTAACTGCAGCGACGATTGAATTTTTGACCAATTAATGAGATCACCGTTATTTGTTATCTCTATAAGATTTATACGACTCCGTTCCGAATCCGAAACGAGTGTTCTCGATACCTTCTGCGTAGCCGGTATGCAATATAAACACCGCGCGTATACTATATAACGCGCATTAACGTGCATTAACACGCGTGATCGTGGGACGCATTCGAAACCAGTAGTATGACGAATTGCCGGATCGCACACGTGCAACGAGGGGGTGCCGAGCGACCCCCGCGTTTCGGCGTCCCACTTTCAATACCGCCGCTCGGTACTTCGTCCACTTTTGGTTGTCTTGCAATCGATACCTTAAATATGCTTAACGTTTCATTTCGAGAAACAGGCAACAAGAATTTCTTGGAGCTTGAATAAGCACCCGGCGACTGTGTACACATCGTGCCAAATGAATACCGCTGAAGTACTTTAAATTTCGTCGAATCAAAGCGAAGGAAAATTGTATAGAATTCTTGATACGCGGTTTTCCTTTATCCCGAATGGCTTCTCTGTTAATTGAAAGAAACGATGGGGTGATATTTCCCTTTCGGATACTGGGCGCAGAGGTGAACATGGACGCCTCATCTTTTTCAACTCGACAGTTTAGGGTCGGGGGTACATATTGCCTACGGTTCGAGGACTCTTCCTCCGGGGTGACGCGTATTTGTTTTCGTTACCCGCTTAATGTTAGACGGATTCCACGCGGCGGCCCGTCGAATAGAGCGCAGGTGCGCTTAGGGTGGACAGTGCGTAGCGAATCGTTCGCCTCCTACTTTAATCAAGAATTAAATTTCTTTTCACGGTGCGACGCGATCATCGGCGTCGTTTAATTTGTCCGGGCGATGGCATAGTGGTACGTGCCACCCTTTCCGATAAATCTGCCGGGCATTCGCCGGCGATTACGACGACAAATAATTGCATTCTTCGCGTTCCGCGATGCGACGAACGAATTGTGCTCGCGTCAGGAAAAGTGAACGTAACAAATTACGCCTCAACGTTGTTTTTATCACTTATTACGAGTTTCTTTAATTACCGCGGGACACGGTCCCGGAACCCATTACATTTCAATTGAACGCAGAGAAAATAGACCGTCGACCTTGCGCAGGAAAATTAACGCGAAATAGATTGCAATCCAAGTAATTATAGTTCCTAAATGAAATTGCGGATAGTTTCTCGTCTCGAAAGATTTCCGCGAATCGCATCGATCTCTCGTTATCCGAATCGTCAAACGTATTCCCTTGTACAGGAGATTCAATCTAATTAATAATTCAATCTAATTTTTAATAAAATTAAATTCAATCTGAGTAATAATTAATCTCAAATAAAATAGTCAGTAGTCGAGGTCTTCTCGTCTGTATCAAATGTATCCTCGTATAGGAAAATCAACACGAAGTCGAATTCAATCCAAGTAATAATTAATCTCAAATAAAATAATGAATAGGTTCTCGTGTCAAAGCGAATAGGTTCGCGTGACTTAAATCGACGTCCCGTCTGCAGTACCCGATTCGTCGGACCAATTCTCATACACGGGGGAATGAACGCGGTGCTGATTTTAGTCTAAGTAAATTATTGATCTGAAATAAAACAGTGAATAGCTTCCCGAAGAATTCGCGTGGCTCTCGTCGACGTCTCGTTATCCGTAGCCGAATTGTCAAGCGTATTCGCTATTGGGAGAGTTGTCCTCGATCGCGAGGATCATCAATAACGTTCAACGGATCCTGAAACGTCCTATAGGTGCACGGCTCCACCCAGTTTCTCGCTCCACTGCGCCCATCTAACAAGGCAGGTTCAAGTGTCCATTGTCGGGTTATGAATACACGAAACATATTCAGTCGCGACCCCTCTCGTGCCAGCTACCCCTCGAGCATTTTTTCAAACCAGTTACAAAATTATGATATATCACCCGGCGGCGACGTATAGTTACTTAAAAACGTACGATTTCCCGGACGAACGGCCGTGTTCAGCTGCGACGAGGAATTACGCGTTTTTCGCGTTCTGTTTACCTAGCGGAGCTCGACCATGCGAGATCGTTGACAGTGAAGGATGATAGGATCCGGAGCGGAACGATGTACATAGGTATAGCCTAGTCCGGCGAATTTTCCTATGGAAATCCTCCTGTTACAACCGAGTAATACAACTATCTAACGCTATCGCCCTTGCCAATCGCACCGCGAGATAAAAAAAAAAAAAAAACGAGTATTCGTTGCAGCCATACAGTTTCCATAAAATAGATTAGATTTTGTCGAATCGAAATGATTACTCATAAAAGCATAACTTCATATTTTCGTCCTTGCTGCATATCTCAGGGACTAGAGACTCGATTTGGAAGAGCTAATTTACATGCAATCGCAACGGTCTGAGGTACAGTGTTCGAGGTAACGAGATGCTCGCACGCAAGAGGGGATCCCACAATGGGTTTCTTGGCCCGTATCACCGAAACTGTCGTATCACGCGTTTATTAAGGTTGGAAAATTCGGCCGGAAGATTAATGCGCCTAGGTAACGATCGTGAAATTATTAGTTCTCGGGACAGGATGAATCTGCGGGATCTCAAGCGTAATGAATCTACGGTGATGCGATATTAATACCAGAGATCGAATACGTGGCTGAGGTCCTATAGATGTCAAGCGAATCGCGTTTTAAATAACATCCGTATAACGTATTTCCAATAATCGCGTGAACTCTCTTCTGTCTTCGTAAATTAACCACGGTAATGTTATCGCCGATATTGCCTGACACGAATTTAAAAGAGCAAGTTTATTTTTAACTCCTGCTTTGGCGCATCGCGTATAATTCAAGTATTTTGAACATCCGCGAGACTCGAATCGATATCGCGCTATGACACATGCCGAATTCCACATGGTGCAGCGCGGAGGGAGCACGAATCTGTATGTCGCGCAAAGATTCCACGCCACGTACTCCAGATGCTTCCTGCAGCTGCGACATTCACCTTGTTGTACCCCTCGTTTCTAATTTAATAAACGTCATCTCCTGTAACGAAGGGGTTGCACTTTGTATCGACAGTAGATTATCTTACGTGTGTCAAAGCGGATCAGTTCTAAGATCTATCAAAGAATGTTTTGAAACAGAGCTTCGAACTGGATGACGGAACTATAACGGTAAGAATGGAAAGCGAGCAACGCGTCTCTTTGTTAGCAGATGCTGTTTTTTTTTCCTGAAATCCTGATAAACAAATTCTGGGAATAAGGAACAATTTCTGGGTAAAGCTTCTCGCAAGAAGCTTTTGAGATTCGCTGAGGAGTTACGAGGTCCCCTTTGGTACCAAGAGTGGAAGGAAGGAGAGCTACCTACGCGTCGCCTACAGAGCTTAAGAAAGTCTGGCAAATAAAAATTTACGACCGTGAAAGCGTGCCAGCACTCCATCGAGAATTCCCGGGCTTATATTGCTTATCAAATTAGAGCCTCGTAAACTGTTTACTCCAAACGCGTGCTTAATGATCGAATTCAACCCCACGACCAAATAACAGAGTCATGTTAAGAAGTATCACTGCGAATGATCGCGTCCAATCGTGCCCGATTATTTCTATTTAAATTCCCGATGTCTGTTCGACGATACGAAATCCTTTTTCGAGTTAAATGTCGTGAACCTGTAAAGAGCGACGCAAGTTCAGTCTCGCCGTTCCATTTTCGTGAAAGCAGAGACGTCAGAATGAAATTCTAGCATTAAACTATGCTGTTGCAGTGAACCGGGTCAGTACCACGTTGACCGGATATCTCAATTACAACCCGTTGACCCACAAAGCTCAAGAGTAAATTTAAACGTCGTCTTGATTCCCGTTCAATTCACTTAACCGCAAGGGTAGATACAGTAAGCTGAGTGGTTGACGTGTCCCATAATAGTGAATGAATATTTTCATTTGCTGGCATTATCAATCCGAGTGCTCGTTTCTAATTCCACCAAATGAATTTATCTGAAAACAGGTTACGTACAACATCTCGCAGCTCTTTGCGCCGCAAATGAGTCCTACTTCTCTCCCTCTCTCCCTCTCTCTCTCTCTCTCTCTGTCTCTTGTACTTACAGAGTAAAAGAAATGAAAAACGTTACTGCTCGCTTTTTACTTTACATGTAGAGAGTACGGTGTACCCGCTACCTACGCAGCGAAGATTGTGATTATGTGTCGTTATCGTGGCACTCCTTTTTCTCGAGCTGCTTGGAAGGAGAGAAACAAGACCGCGAGGCAGCCAAACGATACAAAGGGAAACCGTTTCTAAAACGTAGCAAAAGCAACGGCATTCGGTTCCACGTATATTACGTAGTTTGTCAAACAGCCCTGTGATTTCGGTCGATTTTCCAATCAGAGGCTCTATATTTTTCGTTTTCCCAAGCAATACGGAGATGAACCGCGAGGATCGCTCGTCCACGAGAGAAACCGATTCTCGCTCGATTTCCTCGGTTCATTTCCTCCCTCCGTGTCGAACTTTCACCTCCACCTCCCCTATGAACGACAGCCAACCTCCGACGCCGACCTTTCGTCTCGCGGAAGAGAGACTTAGTAATTACTTTCAAATCTACTTTCCCCTTTATTTCCTGCCCGCTGACGCAGCCACCGTACGAAGATACTTATCAATTCGCCTCTTGCGGCAACCGTCCACGCGGATCTTAAACCCCGGCGCGGTGAAACGAGTAACAGGCCCCGATTTAATTATCGGCTCCTCGCGATCGACATAAATAAAGCTGCCGGTGTCCAATTTCCCGGAGCAAGTGTATAATCCGTGGCTTTTAAAACTCCGCCGGTGGGTTTCGCCCCGTCGGATCGACTTTTTCGACCGCCTCGGTGCTCCCCGTCGAGCTTTGGCACTTCACCAATGACATTACGCCTACGAGCGAGCCGTTCACTTTCCATTCATCGTCGCGACGTTGAATGAAGCTAGAGGAGAGCCACTTGGGTTTTGCGACACCCGAGAAGAGAGAAGAACTCCTCTGTCGCGTTCCCGCTGAATGGACCGGTGTAAGGTTATCCCTTCTTTTCCTTCCTTCCCGTATCCTTCAGGTATTATCATTGTACTCGTCGCTCTATGTTTCTCAATGAGCGGACTCGTCCCCTCCCGGTGCGAGAAATTTGAATTTTACGTTTCCCGGGTGGATCGCAGGCGGGCACAACGGAAGGTCCGTCGGGTCTACTAGGTTACAGGTACTCTAAGCGACAATGGAACGACTCGAGAAGCTGGCCGAACGATCTTGTGAATGAAATTCATACTAGCGTAGAGAAGAAGCCGAAGAAGAACGGGCGAGTCTTAACATCTGGTCAGCCCGAGTTACTACGAAGATAATAATAGCCTCTCGGGGATCATTGAGTCTCGAAGACCTCGGGCATCGCTCTCCTCTTCTTTATGGTGGTTTATGGCACCCGGAGAAAGATCCCGGTATCGCTTAGCCCACGACGCAGGACACGAGAATTTCAATGGAAAATCGCGCTCACTGCGAGCCCGTACGATCTCTCGTTTCTCCTCGTTTTCGTCCTGTTTCCCCGGTTCTGCTCCCGCCATCGATTTCATATTAGAGAGAAATTTCTCGCCCACGCGAACCGATTTGTCCCCAACGTTCGTATCGATAGAGAATACTTATCACCTTTTATCGAAGATAAAATAAAACTTCGTCCCGATTCACGACCCTTCAACGCTTTCATCCTCTATTGTGCGTGACAGATAGAGAGGAGCCAGCGGCGTCGAGTGTTTTCACGCACGATGAAAGAAACCGTCGTCGAGCAGCTTTCGCTGTACCCGCTCCCTTTTACACGAATTCCATCGAAAGGATTCCATCGTCCCGTCTCCTCGCGTCGAGCCCTCGATCGATATTCACGTTAATCCACCGTTAATGATGCGGCTGACGATTTATGTCGCGGCCGTTTATCGTAATACGAAATTAATTGCCGGATCGGGAGTAATTTGAATTTATCGTCGACGCAATAATCGGTGGCAAAAAACTGGTTTCCACGTAAGGGTGATATCCCTCGTGGAAAATGAAACGAGAAAACAGTTCGTATTTATATTTGTTTCCATACGAATGAATAGAGTTTGAAACCGGATATTGTACGAGAGATTGGATTAAATGTCAGTGGGGGAAGTCGCATTTTTAATATCAAATCACTTGTTCCGATACAACGTTTCCTAAGAGAGGAACGACATTTATTCACGAATTTCTTGACACGTTAGCATCGTCGGAGTTGAAACGGCAACGATATCGATGCTCCAGCCGGAAGCATCGACGATTTCCATTCTTTTGTGACAGGCGGGTTCGCGGTGAAATCTCGATTCGCTGCATCGTCGTTGAGCACTGACCTATCTTTATTCAGAACGCGACTCAGCGCGGCGGCGGTACCGGTGATTGTCTGGGGGATCGTCGACTTTTACGCTTTTCCGATAAGAGTGTTTGTCAGGAGGGGAAAAAAGTTTTTTCCTTTAGAATATTCAGATTACCCAGAGGCAAGATAGAAAACTCGATGCGACGGCTACTTTTAGATTTGATAACCAATAATAATCGTCTCGCTACGGACGTTTAAAAATAGCTGAACCGAGCAGACAGTCAGGAGTTCTATGACACGTTGCTAAAGTATGAACGAACCGTAGAAACTTATTGTTATTTTAACGAATAACAAGTCAGCTGCCGGTCTTTATACAAAATGGTCTCAAGTATAATTTCATAGAAATTTATTATCTTGTAACTAGAAAATTCGTGAATAATTTCGTGTGACGTTACGATCTCGAAACTTTGTCAGATAAGCACTTGTATGGGTTTCAGACTACGTGAACATCGATGCGCTTTAGCTTGCGATAATCTGGAACTGCATTTTCTGAAGCTCGTGCACATTGCTTGAACCGTGTTTTGATAAGAACTTTCCGGCCGCTATAAAACGGAAATTGGCGACGGATGCCAAGGAAATGGGACAGGACAAATGTGTGTCGTTCGCTTTAATGCCCGTTTAACCCTTTGCATTTCGATTCTTGGATTGTGATTATGTCAAAGCTTGTTCCAAATTTACCAACCTCTCGTTACACGAGAAAGCATCCCGCGACAGCAGTTTCGCTAATTATCCTGGTTAAACGACGCGCCGAAAAGGTTATCGCTGAACCAGCGAGGATTTACGATCGCGGATTAACCCCGTAACTGCTCTTGATAAAATACTGCGGGAAAAATTGCGTAGCAAAATTTTTTCACAGTGTTACTCGCAATATGTTTAATGAAGAGTGATCTTCGAAAGAGGAAAAAACGAAATTCCAAACGATTCGCTGTATCAATGAAATGTGCCGAGGGAACTTGCTGAAACGAAAATGTGAAGAGAAAGTCGCATCTGCGGTTTTCACGCGGTTCTCCGCAAAATTGACAAAGTGCCGCTTCTCTCGCATTCACCGATTCGAACCCTCGTACGAGCACGCGTGTACAAGAGGAGCTAGTGTACTCCTCGAGAGGCGTGAAATCCTTCGGTGGCCGCCGCGGGATCCTTCAAGATCAGGCGTATCAAATTTAAAATGGGGGTACGATGCTCTCCTCGACAAATCGTTCGACCCTGACGCGGGAAATCGGCGTGCAACGAGCCTCGAGAGTTCACAGCTGCTTCTTTGACCGGAGGTTTCCTCGAGAGTTTTCTTTCACCCCCCGGGTACCCGTGTAAATGCAAGGATCTTTACCACTTGAAATCTCGCTAGCCTCGGCTCAATCTATTTGTAGTTCACAGTTTTTTAAAATGTTTCAAAAGCGAACGAAACTACGAATTTTCTTGTTGAAAATCGACTTATTAAAAAATAACATTGGGCGTTCGAGGAAATTCTTGAGAAACTGATTGAACGTAATGAAAAATCGTCACGTGTTCGATGCGATAGATCTTGAAGTTCGATCGATCAATGGCTTCGGGCGGACAAATTTGTTTTCGCTTTATTACAAGCTACCCTCGTCTCACCAATTTGTCAGAAAACCAACGAGACAGCGTGCCGCCGACAATGGCGAGACTGTTAGAAACGAGCGACTTCGCTCTAACACCGTGCCAAAACATATAACTCCGACAGAGAGCGGATGGTCCCTGTCGAAGTGGAATTCGAATGGTTAATGGTACCGCCGGCCGGGTCCGGTGACACCTGGTGGATACCTGGACACCGTGCGGTGTGACATAATTTACACGATTTTCTCGTTTCAACTCTCCACGACTTTTTACCCCTTTTTCATTCACCGTGACCAATAAAACTCAGTTGAAATACACTCGGGAATACAATGAGTATGTCTTTTTCGAATGATCGCATTAGATACGGATCGAGAACCAATCGATACGAGGTCGGTGAATCCAATACGGCGAGCGAGTTACAAACTGGATAGGTTATTCATGATGGTTCATAAATACCATCATCTCCACCTAAATCTGTGCTATAAACTGACAGTGGCACACCTGTGGAGCCATCGTAAACCGAGAATTATGTTCAGTTCCCTTCAGCTATATCAGTTTCATAACCGATATGACCACTAACCTTCCCTAGTTAATTATTCTGCCTGCAAAATGATATTATAACGCGATGCGATGCGATGAGGTCGTTAGAACCGATAGCTGCACCGTTCGAGTAATCGTTTTTTGCGCTCGTTGCGAGCAACGAAGAAATCAATAATTATTGACAAATAATACGGGCAATTAAAAGCTGAGGGATCGGAAACGTGGGACAAGTGACGGTGTGTACGCTTATTAATTTGGTTTCCCTTCGGGAAGACGCTCTCGTTAGGGTGCACGGTACACGGGCCATCGAGTTCCCGATGGTATCTTTATAGTGCATTATTGCATTAAGCACTTCTGTACACAGCCAAGGGTAGCATCACGGATGGCAACAATAGGGTCACCCACGGGGCCCCATGGATTCAGCCCGCTCGACCGTCCTGCCGCGCATTATCGGCGCACAATAGGCCGTGCCTCGATCAAAAACGCTGCCGAGAGAATTTTTGCCAACGATACACACGTAACCGAATCCATTCGGTTTTGACATCCAGTTTGCTCGAGACCCTTTATCCCTGCTATAGTATCAGTGCGGATCATCCGTATGTTTGTCCGCTTATCGACGAGTTATTCTAACAAAGGGAAATATTAGATGAAACTAAAAAACCCGTTAATAAATTGAGGTATCGTCAGGATAAGAAACCATTTGCCCGCGAATCAAGAATTATTTTCATCTAATTTTAATCGCCCCGCGTACAAGCGTTTGCTCTCGATGCTTAATTAAAATTGCACGTTAAACTGTTCGTTTAATATCCGTATTAGAAAATACGGTAGAAACAGGTTCCGCGTTGTAAAATGCAACGGTCCCGGATACCGTTGCGATCGTTTATTTAGGCTTGCCCGGACTGCTTAGGACCATCTCGCTCCTTATGGGCCCAGGAAAAATGATAACCAACAGCCTGGAGCAGAAGCGTCATAACTTTGATCTCTGTTTGCTCAGCGAATGAGCCGTTCGCATAATGCTCGCACGTTTAACGAGCCATTAAACGATAGTTGCAGGGCTTCTCGAAAGACCTGCCCCGGTTGCTAAACGAATGTACACAGAAGGCTGAAGTCCCGCGAAATTACACCACCGGGGCGACGTCGCGTCGCGTCGCTTGAAATATTTTGCCAAGCGTTTCGTTTCACTCCACATTTCTCCGACGGAACGTCTGTCAATTTATCATTTCTATATACGATTAAGAACAGGAACACGTGAACGTCTCGGAGGCGTGCTTCGATGTGGAACAGCAGTCGCGTGTTTCCACGCGATTTTTCCAACCTGACAGTTACCCCGGCGCTCCAACAAATTTTTCAGTTTGACGTCGCGACGAAATTTACGCCCCTCGCGTTAGGCTAGTTTTATCGGACAGGATACTTTCCCGGATTCCGCATCGATAAGGATATAATCCCGGCGATTACGCGACACCCCGAGCGAAATCTCTCGATAGGAAATAAATCTTTTTCGAGATCTGCCCGTGGCCGTGCAATTTTCCAGGCTGCCAATCCCCCTGTCCTTTTTCTCAAAGAGAAAAGGCGTCGCATGCTCGAGCCCCGAGATTGCCCGCTAGTTTCCTCTGAAACCCTTCGACAACGTCTCGCGACATCTAGGTCACGTTGAACGTACGTTAAATAAACAATTTCTCGCGGCCCTTAAAAAAATTCCGAGCCACCTATGGTCAAGCGTGGATCTCGTCGCATAAATTGCGTGCGGTTTTAAATTCCCCTTAATGCTTCGATTCAATTTTCTCGAACAGAAAGGATTCTCTCTGTGAAGGATCGAAACGCTGGAGGAAATGCGGTTAAGCCCTGTGACACGTGAAACCCATATTTGCGCTTAGAGAGGATCATAATGGACGAGTCAAAACGCGAGGAGGTTCCACCCTCTTTCTTAATCCGTTTAACGTTACCAGTCGGCTAACCCTGTGCACATAGACACGGGTCACGGAAATGTAAATACGAGAAAAGGATCGGTCGGGTCGACGCCAAATATCTACGGGGCGTGAAGATCAGAAGAATGGAACGGTTGACCCTCGTCGCGAGGATTTTATTGGGCCGGGTCTCTAACGCTGGTCGCGCGACATTGACAGGATCCTGTCTATCGATGAACGGTCCGTAGATTTAATAGAGCACGTCTACGGAGTTGCTCCGAGGCAAGCTGAAATGATTCCCTTCTCGTGTTACAACGTTCAATCCTACATCACCCCGGGCTTCTCTTACTTCATCTTCCACGATTGTTCGCGAGCTTTTATGAGAGAAATGAAAAGGAGGATAGGAGAAAAACGAAAAACGCTGCTCGGGGTACTTTGAATCTCGAAACGAACTACGAAGTCAACAAACCAATTTCAAGTGGATTCAAAATCCAATAACTCCCCGCGCGTCGCTTTAAGAATATTCAGAAAAAAAAAACGTTTGATACATGTTCAACCAATTAATATTAGAATGAAAGAAAGGGTTTAACGGTTCACTTGCCAGGTCGAATCGAGGTGCACCCAATCCGTAAACAAATGCCACGCAACAATGCCATTAAACCGAGGGGGTCATTAATTAAGTGCACTCCATCGTTCGAGTGGCACGAAGAAAAAGCGCGGCCCTTTTTCGGTACGAAGGAACCTGGCGTACCGTCGGCATTCGCCATGAATTACGAGTGCCACTCTCACGCGAAGCGGAAGAATCTTAGTATCGATGTTCCTCGAATCGAGTATTTTTCAGAATCACTCGGTCGGAAAAACGCGTTGCACGTGACTCACGTGACCGACTTATCCGAAGTAATCGAATTTATTATAGCCACTATTTCATTGAGATATCGCGATGATAGAGTGTACTTGAAAATATCGTATCGCGCGTATAATAAAAATTCATTTTCCTGGTGCGAATTGATTAAAGAGAATCTGGGATACAGATATGGTGTGACACCTTTGAGAAAAAGTGGAGTGCCGATGCGCGCGAGACAACCTTTCAAGCCCCCGAAGCACGGAAAATAGGTCGACCGTTTTGCCAGTAGATCCGGTCTCGCCTTAGCTGCGCGATAAGCTATCAGAGGCAATGCAATCTAGACAGTGACGGTATGAAACGGAAACATGTGTGTGTACAGGACATCGCGCCAAATATTCGATTATCAGTTATAAAAGATCTCGATAACGAAAGTAGTTAAAGGAAATTGGAAAATTTTCACGGGGTCACGCGAGGTATCAACCGACGGAGATTATCGGGAACATGAAAATAAAATGACGAACAAATGTCAAGGATGCGACGATGATTATCGATACATATTCGAGCCTCGACTCTCGAAGATGCTTAAGTACTCCCAACGCGGATCGAACGTTCGGCTATTAATCATCATCATCGTCGGGCGGAACCTACGGCAAAACAATCGCATGAAACTTGTACCGAGCGATAAATCACGGCCGCCGGCAACTTTGCGGAACATTTACCCCCTCGGACAATGAATAGCCGACGATATAATACTGTCTCGGCCGCGATTAATAAACCTGCACCCGGGAAACCCTTGCTAGACGGTCTATCGCCGGCGCGTCAGGCGTAAGAAAACTGCAATTATACCAAATGTAGATTAGCTCGAGCCGCAGACGTGAATTGATATTTTTTTCTTTGAAACGTACGTCGATCGGAGAATGCACTCGGTGAACGAGAATGGCAATTAAATCGAGATGATGATTTTCAATTTGAAGTTTAATTAAATCCCGAGGACATCATATGTTTCAAGCGAATTCGTGTCGTAATTTTATTAGCCCATGGGCTGCTCGTTTTTCAATACAACATGTCGCGGAGCTGCGATCATATTTTCAGGTGAAATTAATCAAAAAATTCTGTTTCACTCGTTCGATGAGGAATGATCGAATAATCTGAATTAACGAAACGAGCAGAACATTTTTTTCATAATACTGGTTTAATATCGAATATTTTGAGCAGCGAGATAGAAGCAAAATATCGCCCATGCTTCGTTGAAATTAATTTCATACGTACCATCCCGTGCGTCTATTAAAAGTTCCGCCTACCATCCCGCGTTGAATACGTAGTTTATGAACGGAAATTTGAAGCTCATTTACGCAAAGGAATATAATTACATCGGCGAACGATCTCTCGCGCGAGTTGGTTTATCAAAACGTATTATTCAAGGTTAAGAATCGGCAACACTCGTCGCCGGTCGGTATTCAATTAGCTCTTGTCCTACGCTCGCAACGGACGAACTTAATGGCCGCGATTGGTCTCGCCGGCAGATAAAATTAGCATAGACATAAGTGAGCACGATTTTTTATAGCCGGTTAGCGCGCCTCTCCTCATTGTCCCGCTATTATGTTACCAGAAGAGGGACATTAATTCGTCGCCGAAGGGTAGCTAATGTTATGCAAATGCCTCATTAACGAGCTGTCACTCAAATCACGGCGGTCGTAACGCAACCATTCGATGGCTCCTTTAATTAATCTCGAAGTGTCGACGATTTTCACGAACCGTGAATAATAATTACGTCAGCCGTTGCTCTCTTCCGCCTCGCGTCGATCGCGATCGTTAATTAATAGCCAAGCAAAAAGGGTTAAAGGAATAAGTAGAAAAGAAAAAAGAAGAAATGCAAGCACGGGCGCGACGTCGAATTGATTAACGCATTCCCTCGCCGATACTCACTGATAACGATCATTATTATCGCATTGTCTAAGTACCGGCGGCTTGTCAAGCGTGTCACCACTAATTGACGCTTTACGTAGATCCGGCGTCCACGCTAATTGCATTCCTTACTCAATTTCCATTACGGAACAGCCAACGCCGCTCGACGAGGACTGACAACTTTATGACCGATCTGCCCGCCGGATCCGATCAGATACCGCCGGACGAAGGTGTGACCTCGCGCTAAGTGGTGTATTCTCACGCGGGCCATTGTCGCCGAAACGTTTAAGTTAATCCCGACGTTCGATCTGGCGATACACTCGGGTTAAATAAGGATTAGCGCGGTGACTCGGCGATGTTTAAGAAACGAGCTGTCGAGCCGGTAGATCCTTGGACACTTTTCACGGTTACGACCCGTGAAAAACTTCGCTCGGACGGTAGATCGGTATCGGCGACTGTTAAAGCGACGTTAAAAGCCGCGCGTTCTTCGACTTCTCCGGTTCGTGGAAATAAAGCGGGTTAACCCGAATTTCTCGAGGCCCGCGAAAATCGATACGTTAAGAGAAGTTCCAAGGAAACAATCCACGAGTATCCTCTCCTACTTCTGTTAACGAGAACGTGGAAGTCGTGGTCACGAAAAACACTCGGCTGCCCGACTACCCACAGGCTGATGGGTCGTTGATCAAACTCCAGGCACGGCTACTCGTAGGTCCGGTACTCGATTGTCCCGGAATCGAGTGGACGAATCCAGTAAGTCGCCGGATAGATTAGATTTCGCCCTTGGTAGTATGTAATCGTGGGACGACTACAAATCTTCCGACCCTTCGTGACCAGCTGAACCTCGCTGCTCGGGTTCTCATGTTGAGTCCTCATAAATGCACGTGTGTCTCTATGTAAGTTAGGTACGTAGGGCTGCCGACGGGAGCACAATAAGTAGTTTTTTTTTCGCAACGTCACCGCGAGATGCAAAAAGAATGTCGCTTTACAGAGGGGAGGATCGAAATTAACTGGCTATTTCACGGTGCTAATTATGACAAATAGGAACACGTTCTATCAATCTTATTCTCTTCCTGGCATTTATTACGTCACCGCGAAATTTATCTCTCTACAGGAGACTTTCATATTAAAATGATTATGGGTATCGACGGTATAACTGATCGGATAATTTTGAAATTATTAAGGAGTTTCATTTTACAGTCTGTTATCAATGGACGTAGAAGGTATATGAAAGAGATAAATGTATCATTCAGCCTTAATGAAGTTTGACCAAATTCTTTATGAAATTGGTAGTGAATACACTGGCATCGTTTTACTCATTTATTTAATTAGCGAAATGCACATTATAATCAAGGTATGCTGTTACATGTTAGAGTAAGGATCTCCATCTCGTTATATCCTTGAGCCGTGTGGTGAATTTCAATGAAAATCGACCGCGTACTTCAACTGATATCGCTAATTACGTGATTATCAAATAGTCTCGACGTACGAGATAAGAAGTATCAAGTGTTCCACGGCGATCGTGCGAGTATAAGTACTTTCACTCACGATATTTACACTCGAGCCACGACGTATAACGCAAAATGATCAAATGAAACATTAAATAGATGAGCCACAAAATGATTAATCAAATATCGCTCTCCAATAATATTAATTAATTGTCCAATTATGTTGATTGAAATATGAAGGACACAAACGTTTAGATTTTAATTAACAGCGTACAGTATTGATTAATATACAATTAATGACAAATAGAATAACGTGAGAGTTTACCTTGCAGCGTCAAATATTATAAGATGAGTGTCATCTCCCGTCGGATGGAAAGTATGTTGCGCTCAGCAATGGCATTCTACATTAAGTAACAGTTTTCACAACCGGCTCAGTGGTCTAGGGGTATGATTCTCGCTTTGGGTGCGAGAGGTCCCGGGTTCAAATCCCGGCTGAGCCCAATTTTTTCCATTGACAAATAAAAATTTTGCATATGAAAACAACGAAATTTTTATTCAATTTCGTTGAATTCGTTCTAGTAGCACTTATTCGATAGTTATTGTACAGATTCATTGAGTCTGAATTAGCCAAGCGTTCACAATAACGGCGAAATTTTCAGAGGCTAAACAGTTACGAGGTTCGAAGCCCGTAAATCAATCTCCGCAGGCGGCAGATGCTCATTTGCATTCCTGTTTTATTATACTCCGACTCAACTTTCTTCCATCACGGCTCTGGTGTATCTTCTCTATTAAACATCTACAGTGAGCGATTATACATATTTTTTCCTGTATCACACTCGCATCTATTTCGTTATAAATTAAGAAGCGTTACTGGGATTAATCAAAAATGAAGTGGCCTTTAGGAGGTTCGGCGTCGGATCAATTTCATGGACGGGAAAGCAGGTGAAATTGTAACCAGAAGTTATTACGTCGATTATTATTAACCCTTCGAGGGGTCACGCACCGTTACGTTTTTCGGTTAAAACCGAGTTGATGGAGCCTGCAGTAATTTCCTGAATGCTGCCGAAGGCAGATGCGTGGGATACGCGTGGTTCACGGTTTGACGGGAAAATCAAACAGGATACCGGGAAAGCGATACGTGCGACAGGCACCTGCTAGGTAACGATCGCCTAATGACTCGTCAAAACTTGCTAATAATTTTCGTAGAAAATACGAAATCAATATGTTGAAATCGTTTAAAAAACATGAATATTTTTAATAAATATTTCTAGCCTTTAGTCGAATATAGACGATTCACGGAACCCGTAAATATGAGTTTTACATCCAAACGTTGACAAAGCGAAATATTTATTTTGAATTTTCGGGTGTGTTCGAAAGGAGGCATTTGACGTACAAATTGCTCTCAGCGATGACAGGCCCTCGTGCAATCAATGAATACCGCAGTACCGTGGTCGTGAATTCCAACGCGATTTTAGATTGAATTCAGGGAAAAGGATACCCGTGTTTGTAGGCGGTGCGGTAGGATTATTCCCACGTCATTGGATAACTACAGTGCGCGTAGCCGCGGTGGCAATACGTCGCAGGCGATACCAGCCACCGAGGATCGCACAATGCATGCCGCTTCACAATGAAACTGCTCGGGTCTCCCAAAAGTATCCGGATTTTGTGCGCTATCACCGAGAGCCAACCGACAACGTATAAAATAGAATGGGCCATCCTTTGTATTAACATTATTGTTGAATTAACAATAGAACGGCAGCGCGGATCACAATTATTAAATAACATAAGAAATGCAACGAGCGGCGTAGGTGCGCGAATTAGCCGAGGCTCATAAATGGAAATGGCACGCATCCGTTATAATAAATTCAAATGAACGCGGTAAATCAAGTTTATACCGCGATCCCTCGACGAGCATGTATATGTATGTATAAGTCCAGATCAAAGATGACCCGGGAGTAAATGTTTGAATCCCAACCCAGTTTCCCCGGGGCGTTGAATGAGGGACTGATTCAACGGTGATAGAAATCTTCCCCTCAGGTAGTAGTATACGCTTTGAATTAAAAATCTGTTATTAATTTTCGCGACGACGCAACGCTTACCCTTAATTCGAAGCTCTTTTGTCACGGGAGAAAGCGACTCGGCTTTACGCGTCCAAAGAAATTCGTTGCACTGATTACGTTGAAAAAAGTTTCCCGGGCACGTCGAAACGCGTCGCATTGTCCGTCGGCGCGGAGCAAACACGAAAAAACGGTTTCAACTTTCGAGTGGCCGCGTTCCAGGGTTGGTCTCCTGGCCGCAAAGCTACTACCCCTCGTCGTACGGAAAGCTCGAGTACAGCCGCAGCGACAACCCCCGCCGTTTCGAAGCTCTCTCGAGTGCTGTCGCGGTGACTCTTTTCAACTTTGATCGAGCGCCACTCCAATGCGCATAAGATGAAATGAATTAGCGCCCCGGAACCGGAAACCCTCGCTCGGTCACCCTCCCCAGACGACGACCGGCCCTCTCTCGCCGTTCAGTTTCCATTCGTTTGTTTCCAGGCGCGAGAACCGTTGCGGTTTCCCTACCCATGAAAAGGTTTTGCGTCCACAGTTTTTCTCGAGTGCGGCCCGACTCGCCTACCAACTCATTAATACCGCCCGGAACAGCTTTACGCGCGAACCTGTTCCGCGCGGTTCCCATTCCGGGAAGAGCGGATTTTTAATCCGTTTATTCGAGTAATCTCGGAATAACAGTTTTCGACTATTCAGTAAATTCACGGAATGTCGATGGAAATGTCAGCGATGGAAATCTATTGAGAATTATCGCGGATCTCCTCTCATCCATTATGGTTGATTTGTCCCTTCATGATCGTGTCGATACCGTTGGGAGTGATAGTGAATACCGTATCACCGCGTAATTACAATTTCAATAGTAATCAGCGGAACGTAATCGACGTGCTGTGTTTCTATTAAAACCGTAACCGGGACGTCTCGGTTAAAGCAATTAAACCATCAGCTGCATCGTTAAATAGGCGAAAATTGCGAGCGTGTACATTAATCTCTGGATCCTAATGTGTTTCGCGCCGTATTAAAAAGGCTGCGGGTTTGATAACGTTGGCACGCGCGCCTCCGGGCCACGCCATGGTCAATTTAATTCGCTTTGCCCAAAATTCGGGTAACACAAAGTCGAAACGTGTCTAATTATCTGACTCCTCGTTAGTCGAAATCCCGGTATAATTCCTGTACAGGATTAGACCCGCATCCCGTGCCGTTGATTACTACGCGGGACCGGTTCAAATTTTAATAGATTTCTAAAGGAGCCACCGTTCCGTATATCTGCATATCACTCGCGTGAGATCGAATTGAATTGCTCGCCGTGACGAGACTGAGCGCGCGAGGCTCCGGAAAATTGAATCGCGGCGACGATCCAGTCGCAGGATCATTTAGTAAGTCGATACAGAATTCACTGTGTGTGACAGGCAAACCGGAAACTTGCCGATGCGATGACCAGCCACGAGGCAAACGTTGGCTCGATGATTAAAGGCGAGACTCGCGACGGTAAGTATTTCGCTCGGGGCTCCGTGGCGAAAGTCGCGGCTTACCGAAATTCGGTGATCCAAATAAACCAGGATAAGAGCCGGGAGGCACGACGCGGGAGCCATCTCAAGTAAACTGATTGCTCGTGTACCGAGAGAAATCGTATTTGGGAAACGAGACGAACGTAGAGAGCTGAACGTTCGCAGCGCGCTAACGCGATAATGCGATTAGGTCAAAGCTGCCGAGTACTGTCTCATCAGGTTGTTTCGCGCTACGAGCGAAACGCTTCTTCTATCCTACAAAATAATCCGAGCGCGTTATAATACTGAAATCTATACCGACGATCCGGAATTCCTGTGTTATGTCGCGTTTCGGAGACCCCGAATAACAATGACACTTTGAATCGTATTCGATTGGATCCGTGTGAAGCGGTGCGAAATTCGCTAAACGGTGCCGTTTAAGCACCGACGGGCAAGCCGCTCCTCAAAGCGGTGACCGTCCGACGCGCGAAAACCTCTTCACAATGAATGAAGTCAAAGAAAGCGCGTAGGTTGACAATTTTTTGATTCGGACTTTTACCAGGCCGTTCATTCTGGCCCGGGATGAATGAGAACGAAGAGGTTCGGCGAAGATCCCGGCGGTGAATGGGCCCCGGGCCCGGAAAAAAAAAGGCAGCTTGGTATTTCACGTCGGCACACCCGCTGCGAGCCAGCGAGCGCGACGCAAGTGTCCCATTGTCAGGTACGACGAGGATGCGAGAGTGCCTACGGGCATTGTCGCGCCGCTCTTTAACACCATTAACTACGTTTTACCTTAAATTTAACCGAAAGTGGGGGCCCTCTTGACAAATTTCCAGGATTTACGGCATCACGGCCGATTTCACAACAATAATAACCCCGCGACTCCTTCTGCCTTCACGGGTCCTTACAGACTCCTCGTGTCCCTCGTACGAGTGTCTTTAATCCGTTTTATTGCCGACTGGAAAATTGTTTCACAATGCCGCGCGACGAGCGAGTTAAATGATAAACTGGTTTAATGGTAGGCCGCGTTTATTTATAAAAAGGATATAACTGTTACGTAAAAATTTATTTCGTTCCGCGGGAACCCGGTTTCGCTGCAATATCGGTTGATATAAGAGACGGTTCCGGAGATTTGTACGTCGATAAATTTTTCGTTGGTTAAGGACGGTTATTCCCTGAATTTTTGCAAATAAATAATCCGTCCGATGTTAATGCGGCATTTTAGTGCACGCCGCCGGTAATAACTCGTAGGAAAATCGATAGGCGTAGCTGTATCGGCGATCCACTCGGAATTGCGCAGCGAAACGCGTCGCAGAATTGGTACAAGCACCCCTCGGTTGCTTTCTGTATATACAGAGCGAAATATTTATCGATCGTCCACCCGTTTAACGTGGAAATTTCATGAACTTGCAGAGTAATTAATTAAATACTCGTTGAAATGTACTGGTATATGTATAACGCGATTAAATTAACCGACGGCGAAGTGTTTTCGCGTTCAACAAGCAAGAAAAACGCATCCTTAGCAATGATATTTAGACAGCAGGTATCGTTGGCGGATAATAAATAATCGTGGTAACAAACGGTTGATTCTTACATTTAAATATTTTATTTCTCATAAAAATATGCGATCAGATTCTTTCTATAAAAGTATATTTACAATATTTACAAGCCTCCCGTTTACACAGCGCACGGTGAAATGGAACGTTGCGTGGGACGTAATCTCACAGAATGGTTTCTCCGAACTGAACGCTCTACTCTGTATTTTATTTTCTACGAATTGACGATTCTTTCCACGGTGTGCTTGGTGCATCCGATGTTTCTGAACACCGGCCCGACCATCGTGTCCTGGATCGTGCTCTGATAAACGTTATCGGTCCGCCTCTTTTTGTCGTCAACGTCCTCCGGGCCGTCGATACCTCGTTTCAGACCTCTGGACAAATCGTGAATCTCCTCATAACCGGGACGATCGACGGCGACCCTTGGAAAATTTAATTTTTCCGTTTCCTGCGGCAATCGCATCTGCAAGTTATCGTGTAACGACGTTATCGATTGCTCGAAACTATCCGCCAACGGATTGAACGGTTCCTCCTGATCTGGCTTGTCAGCCTCTACTTTCTCCTCCTTCATCGGCTCGTCCGAGCCGCATTTGCGGCTCGAGGATTCCTCGCATCCCTTCTTCTTGCTGCACGTCCTCAGGCAACAACACTTCTGACTCTGCCCGGAGGGTAGGTCCTCCTTCTTGTACTTCACTCTACGGTTCTGGAACCAGATCTTCACTTGCTTCTCGGATAACCTCAGATTCGTGGCGATCTCGATTCGCCTGAGCCGCGACAGATACATGTTCGATGCGAATTCGCGTTCCAATTCCAATAATTGAGTACTCGTGAACGCGGTTCGGATCCTCTTCGAGCTGTTTACAGAGTTCGGTGATTTCGGAGGCGGCGTCGGCGTGCTGTTTCGCGACGGGGACTCGCAAGGCGCTGAAACATCTGAAAACCGAACGATGTTAATACAGACTGTTTTCTTTACAAATGATGTCCAACAAATTCGAGTTTCAAGTGTATTTACCAGACAGCATGCCGGTGGAGGTGTTTAAAGGCGATGGAGGACTCTGGCCGGGAACAGGCGGCAAGCTCGTCATCACAGGTGGGCTGATCGGAACCGGAACAGGCATCGGTGGCCTCGGCACAGGTCTGATCGGCTGATAACCCAGTCCCAGGTTGAAGAAATTGAACATGTAGTTCGGCACGTGATTCGCATAATACGGCAACGGGTAAGCAGGCGGCGAATTGTTGCCGATCAGCGAGTCCACCAGGAAACTCCTCGACATCTTTTATCCGAGTGACACTTTCACTGACTCCGAGAAGACTGACAAATTTTCTTCACAAACTTCACACTGAGTATCACGCGGCCGCCGGTGGAAACTTTGACGACGGCCTGACTCGGCGTTCAATAGCACAGAGATCCGCGCTGTTCGATAGTTTCCCGTGGTCTATCCCGAGGAACCAGCATTCGAGCATATATACGGGATGCTAACTCCACCCAGGGGTTGGTTTTCTTTGGGGCCCCTTTTGTACGGGGCACCGCCCTTTCTCGAAGGGTGCCCCCTTCTTTCGAGTCCACCCCAAAGAGCGGCGAGGACCCCTGGGATCGACACCGAGTAGGGCATTTTCTCGCAACGCTAATTCGACGGGTGGCTAATATGTCCGGAAACTTTATACCCCGCACCCATCTTTCCACTATTATTGGCCCGCGCTGCCTGTAACCCCTGTCCCTTATTATTCCCTGCATTCGTTCCTAGCGATGATTTTGAAGTACGATTTTAAATCGACGGAAATGATCCACGCGGACGTTGCGATTGCTCCGTATGTTTGTGTACCGATATCAGTGTGTACTCTACGTCTCTTCTGCGTTCGTTTGATAGTTCGAGGTTTTTTGAACCTCGAGACCTCGGAAAAATATCTGAGATGGTCTAAGAAATCACACTGCTCGTTTTTCTCCTCGATTGCTACTGAGATTCCTGTGGAACGTGCTGAAGAATCTCCACGGACAATCAAGATAAGCCGGTGGCAGGAGACTGTTGATACGTAGGTATTCGACGCGGTTAAAGTGCAAATTGCACTCTCACAGACCAACGTTGAACGCTTTTACCTTGTCCCTTGTACAATCAACCTCCCGTTGAATTTTCCGGTGAAAAACATTGAGCCCTGCTCCGAGAATGATCTTGTTAAAAACATCTTGTTAAAAAATTCACTTCTTCAATTAGTAGGTAAGCCTGTTTACAGTTTCTGGTAGTCGACGGTTTATACCGTCAACCTTTCCATGAAACGAACCGAGGTCTTTTCAACGGTAACTTCGTTTCACATCGATATTCAATAACTTGGAGGGTCCAAATCGAATCTCGCGTCTACCTGAGACCCGGCTATTTTCCTCCCTTGCCTCGACAGACGATTTGCATTCGCGGGAAATCCTCCGTCGCTGAACGATCGCGTACACTTCCGGTAATACCCTCCATGAATTTAATACAATTTCGCAAAAACAGTATTAAAGACGAAATAAAAATTATGTAAAAGTAGGAGAACTGAGTTTTCATATTCAATGAACAAATAATTGTCTACTAACGCAAAACTTATTAAAGATAATCTGAAACCATGAAATCAAAGTTAAATTCATGGGATCATGAATGTCAGTATGAATATCCACAATTGCACGATCTACAATTTTGTTGAGGAAAAACAAACTCGGGGCAGGGTCGATGAAAACGGGGTCTAGCGTACGTCCCGGTGATGTCTTCCGGAGACACGGCTCTCGAACAATTCCCCGACTCGCATACTTCTGAATTTAATATCCGCGGGAGATATTAAATTCGTCCCTGAACCAACATAATTCGCGTACTTCAGGCAAGCCAGACGGGGCATTCGAAAATTGCCAATGAATTCGAGTTTCATTGTCCGACGACTCGATGACCCTAATTGCGCGTTCATTAACTCGCCGGGGCAGCGGACCGTGTCGAAAGACCTTTCCCTTATTTGGCCTACTTCGTCAAAAATGCTTGATAATGGGTTACGAAAGAACCAGGTAATTTTTTGATTGCTCGTAACTTTATCGAGCGTGTCCAGCCACGTTGTTCACCGACCGGGGAATTAATATTTATCGTCAGAAATTTTGACTGGCCGGCTGTCAATTTCCAATCATCATTCTCATGCCAGCCATTGCCATTGACACCTGTCATTAATTCCTAACGAATGTATTCACGTTTAGTTTCGTACTAACATTAAGAAAAATTTATCCATCATTACTCTGCACTGCGTTTTGTCTATCAAAATTCTTTTATACAAAGTATAAACTTACAGGTGGGCAACATTTTAGAAGCGTATTTCTACAGGCCAAAATAAAACAAAAATGAAGATTGGCAAAATTGCGTTTGGTCCTGCGTTAATTAGTTATTGGCAATTAAAAATCGGGCGTTTTTGCGCTTGAAAGGCAAATCACTTTGTATCGACAGCTGGTCGAGGCGACCCCGTAGCGATAAGAAAATTTTTGTCAAATTATTCTCTCTCGGAATCTAATGTGTAGAAAAACCTAGGAACCTGGGTAAGTGTTCTACCATATGAGGAGAATGTCTGAGTATGTCTGTAGAATGAACTATTGCAACATATTGAATAGTCTCTTTTACTTTTATTACCAAGTTCACTTTAATCCGGGCACTTACAACTCGTATTAGCGTTAGGAATGAAAACATAGCCGCGACAGCTGGTCGAGGCGACCCCGTAGCGATAAGAAAATTTTTGTCAAATTATTCTCTCTCGGAATCTAATGTGTAGAAAAACCTAGGAACCTGGGTAAGTGTTCTACCATATGAGGAGAATGTCTGAGTATGTCTGTAGAATGAACTATTGCAACATATTGAATAGTCTCTTTTACTTTTATTACCAAGTTCACTTTAATCCGGGCACTTACAACTCGTATTAGCGTTAGGAATGAAAACATAGCCGCGACAGCTGGTCGAGGCGACCCCGTAGCGATAAGAAAATTTTTGTCAAATTATTCTCTCTCGGAATCTAATGTGTAGAAAAACCTAGGAACCTGGGTAAGTGTTCTACCATATGAGGAGAATGTCTGAGTATGTCTGTAGAATGAACTATTGCAACATATTGAATAGTCTCTTTTACTTTTATTACCAAGTTCACTTTAATCCGGGCACTTACAACTCGTATTAGCGTTAGGAATGAAAACATAGCCGCGATTTTAAAACCCTAATAACACGACTGATCCTATTACTATGTTACGAAGGCAAGGAGGAGAAGCGTGGCTATACATATAGGAACTCGAATCAAAAATCGGGGTAACGTTATCTCACGGGCGTGCCTCGTGAATAATACAATGCCGATCTTCCACTGTTTCGGCATATGTCCGGCGGATGCGAAGGGTTGCCGTACCCCTCGCCGAGGGGTTGCCACCCTCCGTACGCGCGGTAACGCAAACAAAGTTACGAAACGTACGTAGCGTTCACGTGCGTCGTTACTATAGTCATTACGGCAGAAGGATATTTTAATTTCGCGTACAACCCCCTCGAACTTCCAGCCAGCCCATTGGGTGCTCTTTTTATTTGGGGCGTGCCCTGCGCCAAGAGATTCGGGGACTCGGCTACAATAGATGAATAGATTGTACGTATGCACCCTGGTTAAAAGCTTCTGTTCCCTTTCTTAGAAAGTGGATATTAATCTTGAAATCGGTGGTTCCGAGGGAAAGAGACTTTTAAAAAGTTCGCGAGCTACGTGATTTTCAATTTTCCTCAGCCGATTATTTGACACGACTTAGTGATTCGTTGGATAAGTAGTTCGATGAGGTGTTCGAGTTCCATCCAGAGTAAACGACTCTGATATCGATATTCCAAAAGTAGAACTGTCCAACTTCCGACATTATGTATAGTCTCATAAAATTCCCTGCTGTCTTTACAGGCATTAGCAGCCGGAACTTCTTATCCGAGTCTGAAAAGTTACTTACCTCAAGAAGTTGCCGGACTATTTTTAAAATACTTTGTACTAACAGTTAACTCTTTCATTTTTTAACTTAAGAGTTACCTCGGCGATGTCTTAAACACTTAAATGCGAAATTAAAATTCTCGTACTTTAATTGTGGAAGTTCAAGAGTGACCTCTTCAAAAGGTTGAACCCGCGACTGGACTGGAAACTGGCCACCGTAGTTGACCGTGCCAGATGTTTTAAATGCACGTGTCTCAAAGTGGCATTACGGGTCCCTAATTAAAGGTCCAACCAGCGAGTTCATACCTCGCCGTGCAATCTCGAGTTGGATGGTTGCCGAAAAATATCAAAGTCGAGAATTAACAAGCTCTTCCACGTCGATAACAAAAGTTGCCAGGCCTAAAGTTTCTTGGCGCGTAAACTGAAACGCCTTCGGGGTCAGCGCGAGCCAAATATTTGACGATACGTTCTGGAAGATAAACTCGAAACTCGCGGGGGCCTGAGTCAAACGACGTAATGACTGATCGATCATCTACGAGTTTCTACGTATCATTCGAACGTTGCGTAATATCATCTCTCCGTTGGTATCTCGTATATTTTTCAAATCCGCCGTCTATCACCCCGTGAAGTGACAGTCGTCCGCCCATTGATTATGCTAAACTTGATTGATAAAACTTTCGGAATTCCTCCTTTTAGGAACATAACTCTTGCTAGAAGGATGCCAGGCTTTCCTGTTATCGACATCCGAGATAGATTCGATTCGAACTTCCTCTTTCAACCGCGCGCGATAAAACTCGTGAGCGATGAGATCTTTTACAGAATCACTTTGCATTCTCCCGGCTAATCCGAGCGTTCAACGAGATCCCGAAAAATACACGAGTTCGCTGAAAACAGTGTCAGGTGCGCTCCGCTCCGACAAATAATCTATGAACTCGAAAATCCTTTCTCGTCGAAGAAAGATCTGCGCGATAAACCGTGACGTAATAAAGATAGGTACACAATGACCGTGGGATTCCGTGAAACGGAAAATCTTGATCGTGCTCACCGGAGCTTCACCAACTTTGCCCAAACACACATCGGCCAAAAAGAGGTATACAGTTTTCTCGTCTGATTCGAGGGCCATGAATCAATCGGGTTTACCGATGAAAGAGAATCGCGAGATCGATGTCGTCCTCTTGGTAAACTTACTCCTTTTTCCCGGCCATTATCCCATGACCGTTTCCGTTCCGCCGATCCGCGCCCGATTCTCCGAGGCTCGGATCCGAAATTAGCTCGGCTCATTTCACCCGACGTAGGAGTGCATTCTTAAGGCAGAATCCCAAAGGAGCATCTCCCATTCATCGGCTCAACCCACGTTATTGGTCATCTATAAAAGGGACTGATGAGGGAAAAAAATACGAGCGGAAGAATGGAACGGGTGCCGGGCACGACCAAATAATCATGGGAATGGCAAATACGATTTCGGATCTTCTCCTTTCGCCGTTAACCGGGCCAAAGTAATTCGTTGAACAGAGAGCCAACTTTTTTGGCGAAAATCCTTTATGCTCCTGGCTCACCCCGTTCGTTCATTGTTAGCCAAATCATATCTCCTCTAGACATCGCGTGCAACAATTTCCTTTATTCGATAGATAAATCTCGAACGTCTCTCGAATGAAACGGAGCCAGATGGATTTAAATAAAGACTGTCAATTGATCCATGCGATCAATCCTTTGGTACTCGGAAACCTCTTTGAGCCTCGCATTTTTTACTCGATTGCTTCTAATGTTCACAGAAATCTATGATAGTGATTCTGAATCTACCCGTCGAACTAAGACAACGAAAAATCGATTCCAGAATTAAAAGAAGAAAAACATCATTTATAGGATAAAGTTACTTTGTTAGCTTATGAAAAAAATGGTGAAATGATCCGATAAATGAGGCGGATTAAGGGATATAATGCGATACGATGGATTTTCGCAGTGAGCGTGCATCGATGACCTTTTTGTCGGCATTGTTTCGGCGTGCATTGTCGACAACAACGAGCGTACCTGAATCGAGGCGGTCATTCCACCGTGAATCATTCGATAATTTCGTTAGGTTTACGCGCCCCGGCTTGCACCCGACGTTCTTACCGTTGTTTCCGGCTTGGTACTTGTGTTTTGACACGCGCCGTGGAGCGCCTTCAGAGCAGCGCAGTCAGCAGAGAATTTTCATGGATACCTCACGGTATGCCGAGCACCGTGAATCGGGCCGCGATATTCACTGTTCGCTTCATCATCTCTGAACGGTGAGAGTATCATGAGATGTAATGACCGGAGGGTACCGTCAGAGGTTAAAGAGAAGACCCTCGAGTAGAGACCGAGCGTATTTCCCTTGAAGACCGCGGCGATACAGCCGGGAGAACAATTTATGAAATCTTCTCCCAACGTCCATGTAAATTATCCCACTCCGTGACTCGCATCGCTATTAACGTTTAAAACTACACTTCTCAAAGTGTAATCTCACCGTCGCAGCGGGAGTTCTCTCCCCGTCTCTTCGGATATAAAATTTTGACGCTTTATGACATCGAATAAAATCTCGACCAATCCAAGTTTGTTTTATGCTAGGATATCGTTGAAACTGACGTTGAATAAATGCAACCGAAGGAAATTATTATTTTTTTTCCGAATGCTGGGTTAAATACGCGGAAATTTCACAAGGGGTAAAGAGGATTTTCCGCGAAATGCGACGAGATTGACGGAAACCGCGAACTCTCGGAGTTATTTCGCGACAGAACATCGTGTTTACGCTCCGATAATTTACGGATTAAAATGTCGCCGGTGCTTTTGACGGAAAGCTATATCGCAGGGAGACACGTGCAACCGGTGACAGAGGTGAGCGAAAATAAAAAATCTTTCACGCAAAACGTGTAACCGCGTGCGCTATTCAAGTGTCGCGCGACAAGCTTGCCGCTGGGTGAAAATCGTTTGAAAAAAAATGCCATATTCAGCAGTCGTATCGACATCGGGGAGGACTTTTTAGTGAACGGATGCGCGTGTAGAAAAATTTCGAGCAGCTTCCTCGAAGAAAAGGGGTGCTGATGCATCAACTACCCGGAACTCGGTTTTCCCTCCGGTTTAAGTAACAACCGCGAAAAATGAACTTTCGATGACAAGGCGATACGAGATCCATTCTTCCAGCCCGTAATTTCCCTTCATACCCCTGCGCAACCATTTTATAAATTCATCAGGGTGCAAGATGAAAAGGTGATCGAAAAATCTACCCTCGTTTCGGGCGCGCCTAAATAATAGAATGCAACGTATTTATACGCAACGCGATCTGCGTGCACCTTCGTGTGAAACTTCGCTGCTACAGTTTCAACCTCGAGAAATATTCAAGTACAACTTCTGATATATTCCGCGGGATGAAAAAAGAAGTTAATTCGGCTCCAACATTTCTTTTTACGACCACTATTTACGGCTGTATTTTCCGAACAGACAATAACAACTCCTCGAGTTAGGCCGTTTCCGAATGGAACTTAGTTTTCTGGCTGGGCACAATAAACGATAGATTGCGATGTAACTTCGTTTGGATGCGTGCCGCGGGAACACGCTGCCGATCACGTGCCGCATAATAAGCGCGTGCCGGGATAATAATTCCTGAAGACACCGGCTGATGAAGGCTGCCTCGGCTAACTGGCGCATTGTCGGCCCGCGTCAATCCCATGATTAATCCTATTTATCCTTGGCCCTGCGGTTACCGTAACTAAAAAATCAAGACTCGTACGCGTTTCGTGAAGCCATCTCGCTGCGACACACGTTAGATCGAAGCTTTTAAGGCCCTGGTAATTGGTACTACTTTGAAGAACACTTGTCGATCGTGAAAACGAGCAGCCGATAAAATAAAGTTTACTGGCTAAAGTAGTCGACCTATCGGCCAAATGGCGCACCGGTCCAATTATTCCTCCGAGATCTCGAAAACTTGCTATTAACTTTCTCTAAGCTTTTATCTCGTTACCTTTAGAAAATCAAGAGAAACGGGGAACAATGTATTATTTCAAATTTAATGTCCTCGTTTAAGAACTGCGCCTAATAGCAGAACGTGGACAATATATGTATTAACTTGGTGCTTTGTGTTTCAATCAAATAATTTATCAATTTGCGCCTTCCTAAATGATGCAATTTATTTCTATAAATGACATTATTTCATTTGTCTATGCTGCGCAATATTATACGTATGTATATCGTATTATTTCATCTTCAATGTTATGATCACCAATGACGAATGAAAGCAAGCAATATATAACTTGGAAACCAAAACGAAATTCATGTATAGAAGACAAAACAACACGTTCCTAACTAATTAAATTCATTTCTATAGATGCTATACGATATTGTTTCACCTATCTACGTCGCGCTATATAACATTATCCACGTGTACATTGTGTCTATACTATACAATACAGTTCAGACTTCAATGGTATGACAAACTTTAAAAAAAAATGAGATTCATTTATGCAGGATGAAAGAGATGTTAATAAGCATCTCTGCGTATGTTAGATAGTTATTCTTGGGTCCAGCCAGGTGTTCCTCCCCCTCTGAACAAGGGGATGACACGAGTCCATAAAATCCCATAAACATCCCCAAGAATCCGTGCAACGTGGTTGGTAAATCGTGCCTCTGAAAGGAATAAAATATCGGTTTTTGCGGCAATTTTACGGCAATTTTCCGATCCGATGAAACCGCGTCGTGTACGGGCTAACATGCAGCCAGGTGTCGGAAAAATATCGGTCCTTCTCTCCACCCCGCCCCCTCGAGTTTTTCAAAAGGAGACAGTGATTCCTCCCTGGTTCGTTTTAACCAACACTTCCAGCCACTCGATTAACCGCCGGACCGACGACGGACAGTCTCTACGGAGGTTTCCACAAAAACAGGTACGACACGTCAGCCTCGACGGTTTCAATGAAAGAAACGCGTGTCCCATTGAACGGCCAATCGTCTGTGAATTCATCGAGAGCCGCATTTTCAGTAACCAAAAAATCGACTTCGCGCTGAATATACATTAATAAAATTCACGTTCTCCGGGGTTACCACGATTTTTTACAGGCCGACGGCGTAGTATCGGGGGCGTCGTTAAACCGACGTCCATTTCATTGGAACGATTTCGCCGGGGCTGGTAAGAACAGGGGGTATCTCCGGGAGGCGAGAAAATCGATAACAAAAGGCACCGCTACTTGGTCGGCTCGCCTGAAACAGAGACGGAAATTTCATTTAGCCCGTTACCGCCGGAAACTTTCGCAACGGCTGCGATTAATTCGCGTTCCTCGTTTTTTCTCATCGCTGCAACCAATGAAACAAAACACCGTTTCATTGATCGCGTTCAGACTTAAATGCCAGATATGTTTATTCAGACCGCACGAAGTACGAGGGCTCGCGTTGCAAAGGGAACGAAGGATAATGAAAATAATTTCTCGTTTCGTTTCTAAATACAGAATTCATTACCGTAATCGAAACGAACTGCGATTTTCAGCTCATTCAGCCTTCCATTATTGCCTCACATTGCTCTTTGCATATCCACTATTTAATATCCAGAAATAAATACGGGAAACGTCCCTGCAATATTATGAAATTCTTCCTTCGATATCACACGCCGTTTTGACATTTATTAAATCCTGTATTGATGAAAAATATTCTCAGGGAAAAAAGCAGCAAAGTGATCAGCGAGATGAAAATTCAGGTCCCACGATGGGGAATTGGATGAGAGCTATCCGTACGGTCTCCTTGGTCGTTGCGAAACTAGGACTCGAACTCGGAATCATTAATTCGCGTAAATCCCCGTCGAAGGTATCGGGAATAATGGCCTCGGCAGTTGTAGCTTTTAATTTTCATTCTATTCGACCGGCAGCGTTTCAATGGGCGAAAACAGCAGGCATAGGGAGAACACGACTAGTTAACCAACGTGTCTGCCGGGCGCGCGTAAATGCGGATCGAATCGCTTGTGTAACGTTGACAGTGTTCGAGCCCCCTTTTACCAACGTAAACTCGAACGACACGCGGAGAGACACCGTTTCAACGAAAGCATTTCGATATTGTGTTCGAGTGGCGTCGAGTGCCGCTAGACCCCGTCTTTAGTTATGCCGCGTTAGCTACGCAATGCTCACCTCGCGATAAATTATAGCCCGTGCATCCTGCAGGATGAACGTTCTGATCAGGCGAATTTATTCTCACGATTGCTCGCGTGCAAAAATTATCCATTAGCCGAGTTATTTGAATCGCGATGAATTCAGACGTGCTCGGAATACATTTTTGGACAAGGTTGATAAATTCGTCGAAGCAACTGCGAAATAACGTTGTCCGTGAAAAATTGTTCGGTTTAACCCGGCCGAGTGGAAGCGGTACTGTATCGAGTGCACTCCATGTCAAATATCGGCCCGTGCTAAAACTAAAACTGCTATTTTCAAACAATATTTTTTTTCCGCGAAAACCGGACCGACCGGAGATGCGAAGTTGACATGAAGAATATGAGTCCGGCCGTCGATGTGAGATGACCTGATACCCGGATTAGATATTTAATTACTTCTTCATTCGATGAATGAGTCTCAGGGTGGAAGATTAATTAATATCTATTATTTCTTCATTTAGCACCTTAATTAGAATTTCCGGTAAATTGCGCCACGTCGAATTATGTCATTATCGGTTTCACCAAGACTCATTTTTAATAACTGCTGCAGTAAATACGAGTCACGGAAACAATGCTCCCGATCCTCGATCCCGTAACGGCACGCAATCGAGAAATCAATTTTATCCACGAAGTTAATATCTGTTAGGTCCAAGCCGAAGAGGCAAGATCAATGGTTAAGATTTAGTGGCACGCCGCCAAACCGTCGCGTCGATCGATCCTTTCGCAAAGTGACGTCCCCGTGAATTATGCGATTGCATTTACGGACATATGCTACCGTTTCCAGATAGTCACACGTATAAACCGCGGCACTGCGGGCTGACGTTTAACTTGCTCCCATTGACGAGCCGATCTCGCGAAAGGTCCTGGCCATTACCATCCGACTTGTTTGCTCAGGCCTGCGGTTCCTCTTTCAAGTCCGCATCAAACGGCGCGTAATCCGGCGATATATGAGCCTCATTCGTAACTTGTAATCTCGCACGATACATTCGACATAACTCAGAATTAGTCCTTTATAAACGTTGCTACTGCTTCAGAACAAGAACTATCCCTCCTACCAATAATTCCCCTGTCGAAAGTTTCGACACCGGTTGCGCTACAAGCATTTACCGTGGTCAATGAAATTTACAAAGTAATTATTCAAAGCGGAACGATGAAAGTACCTACCATGCAAATTCGTTTAAATTCTGATCCCTCTTTGAAGCGGTAAGATCATATGAAATCCTTATAGCAGCACGGTCGGGTTCCTCGAAGGGGTCACATCCCCCCCGGTTACTGTCCCCCGAATCAATTATCATTTCATTCGCAGGAAATTACCGATAATTCCAATGGCTGTCAGATTAGGGATCGATTTTCCAAAAAAGCGCAAAAATGTTCATGAGTCGACATAAGCGGCTTAACGGCGCGCGTCCGCGGCAGCTGCCCTGCCGATCTATCGAAAACCCATCGCTTTATATGTATTGTTCATAGCGCGTACATTAATCCTGTAAATACCGAAATTATCGGGGAAGGGCAGAAAAAGGCGCAGCGTGCAATCATTCATTCACTCAGGTACGCGTGCCTGCGCTTCGACAGGGGGAATTCACCGAACT